>RCWM02001199.1:0-74001 GCA_003667255.2 Euschistus heros
AGTCCTTTTAACTTAATTTTTAAGAAATAGGTTTTTCCCCACTAACCCTTGTTAACTGTCTGTTTAAACTCACTCCCCTAGGTTAGTTGTGTACTAGAATTGTTAGTCTATCCTTATCCACCAGTAACATTGTACGTAGCTTCATACTCATCTATATTCTGTAATTATATATATTTTTATTACCCTACACATGTTGTTATATACCTACCTGTACTGTAGCTAACTTTATGTTTTGAAATAACTTGTATAACTTATATAATTTTATTGCAACCTTTTTTTTCACTGTAGGGCATGATTATGAGAACAATATAGTCTCGAAACGTCGCCAAAATAGCTGTTTTTATTTATTGACTGAACCTCAAGAACCTTACTAAATATTTAATAGTAACGGTTAAGAAATTTATCCATATATATATATATACATATATATACATACATTTTTTTTCAATTCTCAAAAAGTACAAAATCAGCTAATTACTGAGGTTTTTATGAGTTTATTTATTTATTTTTTTGTAAAAGTTTCACTGTTTTTATACTAATGGTTTTATTCTGGCCAAATAGTGAGTTTCTCAATTGTATATTTATTCTAAAATGTAACTTTTAGTGATAAAAAAATACAATAAATTGGCATTTAGAAAGTAATTGTTATTGCTGGAGTAAAGACATAAAATATGATTACTCCTTTCGCCTGGGAATTCGTTTCTTTTAACACCTTGATAATAGACATCCCCAACACCTTGGGGAGGCATTCACTTAAATAAAGGAAAAAAGAACTTCTTTTTCTCTCTTTTACAGAGCCTTAAGGAAAAAAATTCTTAAAAGAACGTTTGATGTTCAAATATAATCAAGTCGTTATCCTTTTTCGTTCTTCAATGGTTTTCTAATTAGTTAAAATGTAATGAGAGAGGGTTTTAGTCCTTAAAAAATATATATATACCTATAGTCCAGTCAGTGTGTCCAAAAATGAGGGGTGTAACGTGCATGAAATATGCGATTATTTTTGGGCACAGGGATTCGTTAGAGTAGTTAAAAGACAAACAAGCTAAAAATCCCTGCCCCTAGGGAGTGAGCTAAGGCAGATGGAGGGGAGAAGGTCTCATTTTTGTGTTTTTCAATTATATCCCGAAAACGGTGGACTCTAGAAAAATATGTTAGAAATAAAAATTAAAACTAATTAAATTTTCTAAAAAATTAATTCTATACATATTTATCGAACTTCCAACGGTTTTCGAGATATACGTAATTGACGATCGATAATTTAGAAAAAAAAATATCGGAATCAAAGTTGTAGAGCATTATATTTACTTTAATTTCATATGTACGTTTCTGACACTTAAAGCAAATGTTTGTCAACAAGTGAGGTAAACATAATTTTTTTTTCTCGAAAATTATTGGTTTTTATAACGTATATCTCGAAAACTGTTGAAAGCTCGACAAATATGTATAGACACAATTTTATAGAAAACTTAATTAGCTTTAATTTTGATCGGTAGCATATTTTCGTAGAGTCCACCGTTTTCGAGGTATAATCGAAAAAACCTCAAAATGGAACTTATTCCCTCCCCTAGCCGTTAGCTCACCCCCTAAAGGCGGTGAATTTCAGTATGTTTACCTTCTACTCCTAACGAAGCTATGAATTCAAATATTACCGCATATTTCATGCACTCTACAACAAATTAATTGACTGGGCTATATATAAAATACATGTAAATAAAAATGTATGTTCTATTGAACTTCCAATATTGTTCATATAATGTACTACTAAAGAATATTTTTAAATAAAAAAAAAAACAATTGACAAACAAATTATTTATTCTAGCGGCATATGGCTAGATCAGCTGATAACCGTGCCATCGCTAATTCAGTTCTATTCGAAGCTATTACCTAAAGAATACATCTGATTGCCTATTGTTCCTTAATGTCTTGATTGAGGTGGCACAATGCTAGGTCGGCTATAATCATTCAAGTGGAATGGCTGTTGTTTTATAGGTCAGTTATCCAATTACATATATTTGAACTATTTCTTGGAGGAAAGAGGAAAATAAAACAAAATAAACACAAACCATTCCCGGTCTTTTAGCTTGTTTTTGACATGTATATATCTTTTGTGGTATATATTTTTTGGCGTCACTTTTTTTTCACAGTAGAAAATGTAACAATTTGACAAGCTAGAGTCGGTGTTACTCGGATCGAACATATGTCAAATGTTTGTTATTAGAAGTTTAATGGAAAAATATTTTTTGTTTAATATAATTTGTCACTAGGACCTACCATGTAGGAACTATGTCGGTTTGAATGAAAAAAGTCACGTATTTCTAATTTTTTTTATTTGCTGTGGCTTTTTTGACAATGTCTATATCTGTTAAACCTCCTCCCGTACCCACTGGGTCGTGAGCGACCCAGTGCTGTTTTGTCGACACCTGCACTCTCCTGAATGAGAAGTTAAGGTGCAAGGTGCCCAAATACCCTCCCAGCATGTCTTCCAGGAGCCGTCCTAGCGATAAGGTAAGTAATCTGTTGCCTTTTCTAACTTATATTCTGATTTTATCTAGAAAACTCTATGTGTGGGTCGCGTATGACCCAGCGGTAGCTTATATGTCATGAGTATTATTAACTGTTTTCGTATGTCTGGTCTAATTATTTCGCTTTGCTTTGCAGCAAATATGGCCGAAAGTCGCTTGTTTATTACGGAAGAAGATGGTTTAGCAGTAAGCAGTGAACCTGACGACGAATTTATTCCGTTATTTATACGAATTTACCGTGAACGATGACGATGTAGCCGACGATGACAAATATATTTCTGACCAGGGAGATATATATTCATTTTTATACTTCTTCACTCTGGAGAAGACATACATTGGTCGGGACCCTAAGAAAAACCAAGAGAGAGCTTTCTCCATCTGTAGTCGATCCAAGAGGCCAAGCTGTTGGATCATCAAAATATTTTTATGATGACACAAAAACCATCTTGTGTTACATCTCCCCCCCCCAAAAAAAAAAAAAAAAAAAAAAAATGTGTTGTACTTCTCTCCGCGATGCACTTATTAGATGCTGTAGATGAAGCCATCCACAAATCAGAATTCATAGAATTTTACAACTCCAAGTTGACAATAAGCCATTTTCTTCAAAAAGACATTGTTGAGCCAGAGCCCAAAAAATCTTCTACCTCAAAACGTGCTAGGTGCAGTGCCTGCCCTTGGAGGAAGGATCGAAAAAGAATTGTCAGCTTTGCCAACAATCCATTTGTGGTGAGCACAAAATGGGATTGCCCATCTTGTTTGGAAAAAAGCGCGAATAAATAATTTAGAAACAAGATTAGAATAGAAGAAAATCTGTATTGTATTATAATACATAATCTACATAGTTTAATGGAACATTGTAATATACTATAATTTAATTGTCAAGTAATATTTATCTGTTCGTGATTTTTTGAATATAACTTGTTACTTCAATTAATTGCTTTTTTTTTTACTATTGTTCGCCTTTTCATAAATAAATATTATGTTTCTATAATTATAAGTCTTGTACTTTTTATTTTAAACCCTATATGATTGATTTTTAAATGGCAAGGTGAATTTCAAGGCCATGTGTCGTGCACGACCCAGGAGTAGCAATTGTGTCATAGGATAAATGGGTAGGGGAGGAGGGTTAATTGTGCTCAGATCGAAAATTTGACGCTAGTTTTACTGTCAGAAATTTAATGGATTTTTTTTTTTTAATTTTTTTATTTTTTTTATTATCATTTTTTTTTTTTTTTTAACACCAAGAAATCATTTTAAAGGTAATTTATAATATATACATTGTGATAGATAGAAATATGAATAGTATTGTTTAGATGTTGAAAATATAGTGTGATTATAATAAATTGTTAAATACTGTTTTCAGACTGATGATGGGACCTTGTTTCCCGAAACATGTCACTAGTTTATACTTTTAATAAAGAGGAGTTTAAATACTGTTTATTATACTATTATTGATCAATTATCACTTTTCTTTTATTCATTTTATTACCGTTTAGAAGCTATATTGATTTGAATGAAAAAAGTCACATTTGAAGCTCCTATCTTCTCTCAACAAAAGACAAAAGGATGTGCTGTATTTCTTTCATTAGTGTTTATAGTTTAGTGGGTTGACATTGTGATTATATTTTATCAGTTAAATTGTGAATACATAACTTTAAAAAATTGACGTTGGTTCGCGGTATCAATGCATGATAACTAAACAGAATTGTTTTAAATTCAGCACCAAGAATCGAGATGTTGCATTTGAAATCGACAAATCCCAAATTTAGTTAAATTATAAAATTTTCATAAATATTTTTTTTAATACAGAATCATTTTGTGAAGGGCATTTCGCCTAAAAAACAAATATATACGAGAGAAAAATATTTGGAAACGTTTCGGAATTGAATAAGTATCGAGGATCGAGATAATGGTTTTGCCGTGTTCACCTGTGGCCCACTCGATTGATATCCACTTTATTCTCCATATCATTTTGATAATGGCATTCGGTGGATTGTCACAATTTTATTTGATTATATGTATATACATAAAGGGTGAGTACCTCTGAGTGTACAAAAAAAAAAAAAAAAAAAAAAAAATTGGGTGAAACTAAATCAAAAATGTAAAAAAAATGCCGCAGACCTTACCTTTCTATTCAAATCCGTTGCAGATGTACCACAAATCAAAGACTTTTTTCAGGAAACCACGTTTTTTTACTATACATGCTGTAATATCTCCATTTTGTCTAAATATGTTTGAAACATTGACCACATTTTCGGATTTAGCATTATGTAGATACATTTAACCTTGACATTTACTAACTTGTGACCTAAAGAACAGTTTGATCTTCACCTTATTTAGGGAAGTTACAATGTCTTATATTACTTTAACGCTCACCGTTTTTCGAAAAAAAAAAAAAAAAAACTATCCACGAAACTGCAAATCTTGAAAAACTTGAAAATTGAATCAGTTTTCGAATAATATGTTAAAAGTAATAATTATGTTTCGATTTCATGGAGATATTTACTTTTAAACTCGAAAAAAACATGGTGTTCTTATTTGGCATACAAATCAGTTACTTGTGTAAATAAAACCTTTGTCAAATCCCTTAACAGGAATGTGCATTTTAAACATAATAAACTCTTCATTGAAATAAAAAGCAAAGAAAAAATTATTGTTTAATAGAAAAAAAGGAAAACTGTCAATAAAGTGACACCAGATCAGAGGATCTTATGCTATTACATTTATTTTTTTATTATTATTATTTAGGATTTATTTTATTAGATTTTCAATGTAAGGTTTAAAATCCAATGATAATAATGAACATAGACCTCAATTTTTCCGTAAGCTTCTGAATGCAGCTTGTGTTGAGGAATACCACTTTTTGAGGAGAATTTTATGGGCAGATGAGTCTGTTTTTACAGGGGAAGGCATTGGTACCTATCCATGTATATCGTTGGTATACCTATCCATATATTTAGACAAAATAGAGATATTACAGCATTTATGGTAAAAAAAAAACGCGGTTTCATCAAAAAAGCCTTTGATTTATCGTATATCTGCAACGGATTGGATTAGAAAGGTGAGGTCTGCGACATTTTTCTACATTTTTGATCTAGTATCACCATTTATTTTTTTTTACACTAAGAAGTACTCACCCTATATATATATATATATATATACACCGTCACGGTTCTATATTGTACTAATTTAGTAAAAACTTTCGACGATAAGGGGTTAATAGTGTTGAAAAACAACGTATGTATGTTTTAGAACTGAAGATGAAGGTTTAGCATTCTTCTATATATCAATTTATTGAAATTTACAACTGTAAAAATTTATGCATTAAGTAAATGAGCTGATAAAGATTACAATAACATGTCAAAACTTGAAAAGAACAACTCATCAGTAGTCTAAAATTCTACACTAGAATATCTCTAGGGCATCTTTTTTTTAGATACCTCGGAGGATTATCGGGAATGGACTGGAAACCAAGTTGAGAAACTAATGGATTTGAGAGGTTATGTAGCTAACTATAAATGGATAAATATTTGGTTTGGGCTAAATCTGCAACATATGGAATATTAAGATCTTTGTGGGTAAGTTTATTGGTGACAAAGTAAAGAGCATTGAGGATTGAGGATTTTGGATTGTAAGGATTGGATACGAGATGAATTGGATGGTTTAGTGGAGCCCCAAAGCTCAACTCCGTACGTCCAGATAGGTCTAACCACAGGCATGTATATTAGTCTTTTGTAATTAATTGGGAGCTTTGAATGTTTGTCTAGTAAATGTTGAAGTAATCTGTAACGAGGAGCAGTTTCTTGTTGTTTTAGTCTTGTATGTGGATTCCAAGTAAGACGTTTGTCTAAGTGGAGTCCTAGGTAGCTGATCTGTTCAACAGGGATTAGTGGAATATCATTAAAGGATACTGTAGGGCAGGAGGTCGAGGGTTTACGACGAAGAGTAAAGGTTATTTGGTGGGATTTTTTTGGATTTATTTTGATTCTCCATTTTTGACACCATTCTTGAAGGGTTAGGATATGGAATTGGAGTTTTTAGGAGGCAATGAAGGGATCATTGTTTACTGATAACGCACATGTGTCATCAGCTTAAGTGGTGAGGACAGTGGTAGGATGAGTTGGAATAAAAATGTTTAGGTTTTCCTTGGTAATTGCTGATTTTGAGACTGAATCAGTTATGATTTCGGGGGAAAAAATAGTGCGTTGTTGGGACTTCAATTATTAATCTGAACTCAATACATTTTTTCATGAATTTTAGGAACAGAATTTTTTTTTAGAAATTCTCCACCTTAGTTTATGTATCACCCACACATATTTCCTAGAGATTAAATATAGAAAAATAGGGGAAACAATGCCTTTGCGATAACATATATCTATTCAAAATTAATACTAATAAATAGATACCGTATGGTTACACGGTTCCCCACATCGAGAAAGAATGATGGCGCGATCATAAAGTCGGTTTTAAAAGTGTTCGCAGATAAAAGCACATTTTAGATAGTGGTACAAAACAAAAGCCTATCGTGCTTAAAATGAGGCAGAAACAAGTGAAACAAGACTTCGATATAGATTAAATCTAATTTCGGCAGGAAGCGACCTACAGCGCTCTCTATGTTAGTAGGCTACAACGGGACAACCGCTCGATTAAGACAATATTGCCTCAAACAACTGAATGTGTACCCTGGCTGTACTCTGCTCGGCAGAAATCACCTCGAGTGTTGTTCCTATTTGGACACTAAAGCAACCTGTAGATAGCACTTCTCTAATTTTGAATTTAATGCTAATAGATTATAACGAGTTTTTGCTTGACGTTATTCGCCAAAAGACAAAATAGAATCTTACCAAAAAAGCGGTGTATACGAACTAAAATGTACTGTGAAGTTAAATACACACACACACACACACACAAAAAAAAAAACCGTTTACCGTTTCTACTGGAAACAATTTCAAAACGGGACTGTCGGTAATATTTATCTGGTTATTTAACAATAATCCTACCGACATTTCATCTGTGAATATTTCTACCTCAATCAAGTCACTGGTCATTGTAGGTTTAGCATTAAACAATAATCTGGATCGGTTTTCAACGGTTTTGTTATTTCAAATGATTAATTAATAATTTATTAATGATTATAAATAAATATTTAATTTTAGGCTATTCTCCTCTTGATGCATGTGTTTTACTCCGATATCTATCTAGACTTACGGTTACTTTCAGTTACATTGATAGCGAAGTTGGAATTCTGTGATTTATTATTGTATGCCCTTATATGTTCTTTCATTCTTTGATTTAGTGGTTGTCCATTTTTTTCTAAGTATTTAACTTCAAAGTCATTTTATTTTAATTCATATACACCGTGTTTTTTTTTTTTTTTTGGAAAGCTTTTATTTTTTCCTTAGGTGATGGGAAATAAAATGACAATTGTATATCTATTTTACATTCAACATTTGCTAGACAAAAGTTCAAACCTTCTAGTAAATTACAAAGGACTTATTTCCACGACTGTGATTAGACCTATTTGGACGTAGGGAGTAGGGGCTCCACTAAACCATCCAATTCATCTCGTATCCAGTCCTTACAATCCAAAATCCTTCGAAAAATCCTAAATGCTCCTTAGTTCTATATGTTGCTGAGTTAGCCCAAAACAGATACCTATCCTTTCATACTAAGTTCCATAACCACTCAAATCCATTAGTTTCTCAACTTGCTTTCCACTCCATTCCCAAAAAACCTCCAAAGTGTCTGAAAAGAAGATGGTCTAGAGATCTTCTAGTGTAGAATGTTATTGTAATCGTTATCAGTACATTTACTTGATGAATATGTTTCTACAAATGTAAATTTCAATAAATTGATATTTTTAAAAATAATACGTTTTTTAAACCTAATTTTCTTAATTTCTTTCAGATTTTGGGATCAAAATAAAAAGGGGTAGCTTTGTCCTCTGGGAGTAACAACATATTAGTAAAAGGTTTTTTGTTTATATGGTTTTTAATGCCAAATGGCAAATAATTTATCAATTATCACTATTATTTCTAAGGCGAGGCGTTTGACACCGATCTTATTTTTCAAATACCGGTTTATACAAAATTCTTATCATTGTTTTTATTCCATGTTTAGAAAAATACATATAAATGAAATATCAAATTTACTCACCTTTGCTACTTTGATGATCTCCGGTATGTTGAGGTAGGCCTGGACCGGGGGAAGCCCTTTGCCGACGAGGTAGGACTCGTCCGCTTTTTGCCGGTGCATCTGCATTTTGTCCTGCTCGGAGTAGATGGCCACGGATCGGATGCCAAGCTCTGTACATGCTCGGAAGACACGGATGGCGATCTCACCTGCAACAATAAGATTTAGAAAATCAGAAATATTCATTCGAGAAGATAGACAGATTACACATTTAGTAATAATGTTACGGTCCGAGGTAGTAACTAGGATAGAGGACCGCCTAGGCAACAATAGGGCCGGTCAGACCCTTGGCCAGATAAAGCCGGAAGAGGCTAATTCCCTCGACCATTGCCTTTACCTGCCTCGAACGGTCTGGGATGTTCGATGAAATTGGCCAGCCTCCAGCCTGGTGAGTCAGTATTCATGTGTCAGTGACCAGTGATTGATCGGTCGATTAAGTGTCAGCAGGAGTCAGTGGCTATCCTGTGGCAGTGATATCCAGTGGCAGTGACTCAGTGTCAGTGATAAGTCTCTGTTAGTGAAAGTGGTGACAGTCCTTGTGTGTGTCTGCGTTATTGAGAGATTTAGAAAATCTTATATGTAATTGTAAAACCTAGCATTAAGTTCTTTAGGTCCTGTCTTAGCGATAGAACCTTCAAAGTTAATCATAACTTTTCCTATTCTCCTCTCTTTACCCAACCTACCGGTGTTCCTCAAGGTAGTATCCAGGTCCTACTCTCTACACAGACATCCCAACTCATCCTACCACTGTCCTCACCACTTACGCTGATGACACATGAGTATTATCAGTAAACAATGATCCCTTCATTGCCTCTCAAACACTCCAATCCCATATCCTAAACTTCAAGAATGGTGTCAAAAATGGAGAATCAAAATAAATCCAAACAAATCCCACCAAATAACGTTTACCCTACGTCGTAAACCTACGACTACAGGAAAATATACAGATAAAACTGAAAAGGAGCTGAATGAGAGACCTGTTGGACTAAGTTAGAAAAAAAAATTAAGACTTAAATTGCTTCTAGTCCTGCTTCTAACTTGCCTCTCATCCTTGTACTTAAACCTTTTTTCAAATTCATTGATTGTCAGTACTATGATAGATAGGAGTGAATAAAAAAAAAATAAAATAAAATAAAATAAGGGTCTTCTATCACTGAGAGACCAGTTGAGATACGCATGGTGGTATAGAAGGATCAATAAAATTAGGATTGATGAATAATTTGTCACTTCTATTGAGATTATTTTATTAAAACTAGTTTCGAATACTAAACATTCATCTTCAGTTCTAAACCATACAAAATTTTCAAAACATCAGTACTATGTTACATGGAGTATATACGCTAAAGTTTTCAATAATGTTAGACAAGAAATCAAATATATTGGTATTCACCTGTCTGGGCGATCGGTAAATCAAAGAATAAAAAAACATATAAGAGCATACAATAGTAGGAGCTAAAATTCCAATTTCGCTATCCATCTAAATGAAAATAATCAGAAATCAATAAAGACTCAGTAGTGAAAATAATACATCAAGTTAAAAATAGCCTTTATTTATATATCATTAGAAATAATAAAATCGTTGTAAACCAATCCAGATTTTTATTCAAATGACTAGGTAAACATTTCCAATAGGGTAAATCACTAGTTATGGTCACCACACCAGTTATGGGCAGGATAATACAAGTATCGTAATAATAAGGGTCCAATCCATTTATTTGTGATATCACCGGGATAACTTTTTCTGAAAAGTGTCCTAAGTCCTATCTTTTTTGCAGTAAGCATTTAAAAATATTTTTCTCAAATAATATCCTGAAATACCTCTTTTTTTTAGTAGGGGCGTTTTTAAAAATGAAGATTCTTAAGGAATTATAGTGAAATTGCTTGATTAATTTTTAGGTTTTGAGTTATGTAACTTTTCATTAGAATTTAGGGTTCCATACCAGCTCCATTATGTTGGACTATCTGATTTTAATTAACAATAATTTTGAACTGACCATAACTGGTGTATAAAAACGAGATATGAGTTATGGTCACCCCTATCCATTACAATTTTCTTTGTTGTTTCAAACGTTCTTTCTGCTAATAAAGAAAAATTTGAATTTTCTTCATTTGATTATGTCCGTTTAAAACTTAAATACTACACCTCTTCCAAGTAGTGGCTATGTTTGACCTTATGTTTCTTACGTGAGGAATACGAGTTAATGTAGTTAGTTATATTTTGTACTTCGCGGGTAGATACTGCTGTTTAAGAAAACTGGAAATATTCAAATAAGATACTTCACAAAAAAAACATTCCGATTTATTTTAATTCATTACTTTTTTTAGTCGGGATGATTCATGACGGTATTTTAAACTAAAAAGTAACTACAAAGTTTGTAAATAAGTGAATCGAGTGATTGTGTTATTAAATACATATTTCAATTTTTTGGCAGACCGCATTGCATTAGTATTTATATTATTTTTATAGTTCCAGTTGTTCATTAATCAATTATCATTTTTTAAATTATCTATTATATATTTGTCAACTACCACTCACTCATTTAACACGAAATCTGAGAAACCACAGAACGGATTGGAATGAAATTCGATATGTAGATTCCTCTAGGGTCGTAGGTGCTCGCTAAGAAAGGAATTTTAAAAAATCGGCCTGGATTTTCGAGCTAATTTGCGAAAAATGAGATTTCGATTTTTATTGGGTGAATAATAAAAGATTAATTATCATATGGCATTTGGAAATGATATTTTAAATAAGTTAAGTTAAAAAATAGGTTAGATCTTTAAGCACCAAACTTTGACCACAGATTAAGTTCCTTATAGTTGTAAACAAACATCGATCGATGTCGAAACCTTATAATATTTGTACTTTCTATGAACTCATGGTAGCTGCAGAGGTTACTTACAACTTACAAGTTTGAGTTGTTTCGTGACGAGAAGCTATTAAAAGACTTATGTTAAAGAGGAGGTTAAAAGACTTATGTTCTCTGGTGATGACATGTAAGGCCAGTTCGATGTACATATTCCTTACTAGCAACCCACCAACATTGCTTCACTAGTAGTATCGTCCTCAGCTACCCTTCTTTCAGTTTTCCAGTCACAATATAATCGGCTTTTCTCAACCAGGCCCAAGTTGCATTTTACAAGTTGTACCTAGCATTTCTGAATTTCATTCCTTGAACCTAGAATATACCTTTTTCTCAGTTCAGATGAGTCTATGGTTTCTATTAAATATAACTCAACTATTTATAAATATATTTAATATAAATATGACATAAGAAGAGTTGATGGTCTGGTATCAGAGCTAGGTAAGATAGTAGTACTGCCTCGAAGCTTCACTGGAGGACAATCAAAATAACATAAAATTAACTTTTGCAAATTGTAAAATTTACTTATTGAAATTATACTAAGAATGGAATTCTTTAGGTTTATTTAAGTAATAATAATTATCAACGTTAAGCTTGACTTTTACTAATTTAAGTTGTCCTTAATCCTAATGATATTAAACCGTAGTGGAGCAGGGTACGTTCAGCTAGTTAAAAATATTTTTTTAAAGATTATTTTGCCACGTGACCATAACTAGTCTAGGCTATGACCATAAATGGCACAACATGCCCATAACTGGTGTTTTTTAGCTCTTTGTAAAAAAATAGATATATTTATATGAAAGGAAGCTTTAGTGTATTTGTCAATTTTAATTTCAATAGAATAAACTTTTGAGAATCTAAATATATAACCAAAGATGTCATATTACAAACTGTATCAACGAAATTCCCTCTTAAATCAACCAGTCCCCTTAACTATGACCATAACTAGTGATTTACCCTAGCCCCATTTCAAATTTATTTCTAATAACCCAAGGTTAAACCACAAAAATTTAACCTACCTAATCTCCTTCGACTATGGATATATTTCAGATATCTGTTAGTTCTTCTCAGCTGAGTACTAATATATTTGATTTCTCACATTTTGAAAAAATTTAGTATATATAACAAAGTGCTGATGTTTTGAAAATTTTTGTATGTTTTAGAACGTGTGAGTTTAGCATTCGAAACTAGTTTTCTAATAAAATAATTCCAATATAAGTGGCAATTGATTCATCAATCCTAATTGTATTGAGAGATCATTTCACATCAAACTACATCTGTCAAAACAGGAGAATATCAAGAATGATATTTATGATTCAGGTTTGGGTTTTTAAAATTTAATAAAATTATATCAATTCTTTATTTATTCAATGCAATTTCCCTCATTCATCTTTGTGCATAGAAGGATGGACGATTCCACAAAGTACTGCTTTTAAGTATCTTGGAGTGACGATAGACAGCTTCGGCACAGTCCAAAAGGATATACAGAACAAAATCACTCTAGGTAAAAAAATAATAGGTCTCCTTAACGGTGTATTGTGGAATAAGAAGGTCTCTCTAGAAACCAAAAAGAGGATATACCACTCCTTCTTGATCGGCACAACTTTATATGGCTCAGAATCATGGGCGGTGACAAAACAAAATGCAAATAAATTACTGGCCCTAGAAATGGATTTCTGGAGAAGAAGTTGCGCCATATCCAGGTTACAGAAGGTCCAAATGAAATTATAAGAAATCGGGTAGGAGCTAAAATCAACATTCTCAATAACATCAGTGAAAGAAGATTGCAATGGTTTGGACACGTCATGAGAATGAATGAGACACGATGGCCCCTTCGAGCACTTAAATACTGTCCTGAGAAGAGAAGAAGACGCGGAAGGCCTCGGAAACAGTGGATAGAAGAGCTCAGAGAAGAAATGGCGGCTAGAGGGCTGACTGAGGAAGACAGTTTTGACAGGAGATATTGGAGGGAAGGCGTATTGGGGACCGGGATGTGATATTTTCGCATAATCCTGTAAATAAATAAAAAAAAAATTATTATTATCAAAAGTTAATAATAATTAAATTTATTTAAACTATTATTAATTAACAATAAGGTTTTCCTGTCAACATTTATAACACACGGTCGATTCAAAAATCGAACATTCCAATCGATTCTAGTGATATCAAAAATCCTTATTCAAGTACATGAGTACATTAAATACCAGAGTACATATCATTTAACTTAGACGGTTAATAGAACACGCGTACCTAAAAATAAACATATTTTCACGTATAATATTGACAGAGAATTATTTTGAGTACACACTCAAAGATAATAGTTATGCCAAGTGTATCAATATTCACACAACGTTTTAGATATCTTATCTCTGATCAGGGTACAAAGAGTGTCGCTTCATTAACAAAAAAAATATAGTCATTGACATTTTTTGATTGAAATATATTGCTGCTGTATTCCTTTTGACAGGTCAAAATCGCTAGACATTATCAATACCATTGTTCATTGGTTTGGCCATTGTTTTTGGCTAATAAACAATGAAAACCAGCTTAGCTTAGTTAGTTACAGTATTCTTTAGATAAGCTAATTTGTTAATATTATATTTTACTATAATAGTGGAGGTCCTAATATATAAACTGATAAATTATATTATATATATATATATATACATATATTTATATATATATATAATATATATATATATATACACATTTAATGTATTTAAAAATACATGCCAAGTGAAAACGGGGTCGAAACTTTCTGGAGAATTTCAAACCTCGAAAGGACTACTACAGGGATGCTGCCTTTCTCCAACCCTTTTTAAAATCTATATAGACGTCGCTCTCAGAGAGTGGATGAGGAAAATGCGAGAGATGGGTATAGGGATTGGGGGAGAAGCGTACATCAATAACCTTATGTTTGCTGATGACCAGGTAATCTTGGCCCAAGATAGAGATGACATTAACTACATGCTCAGGAGAGTTGAAGAGTCATATGGAAAATGGGGTATGAATATTAATTATAATAAAACAGAGCATCTTGGCACCTCGACAGATACCTTGCCGATTGAAAAAGGTATCAAAACAGTAGAAAAGTTTAAATATCTGGGATCAACGTTCAATAATGAAGGCACTTCCACCAGCGATATTGAACGAAGAATAGGAGAAGGAAGGAAAGTCACAGCAATGCTAAATGGTGTTCTCTGGAGCTCAAATATACAACCCAGTACTAAGATCCTAATATATAAATCAATATTCGAATCTATAACGACATATGCATCTGAGACATGGGTAATCAATGTAAGGCAACGGAAAAGACTACTAGCAGCTGAGATGGACTTCTGGAGAAGAGCAGCGAGGAAATCCAGACGAGAAAGAATTAGAAACGAAGATATCCGAGAAATGATGGGGATAAATAGGAATATCCTATCGACCATTGAGGAAAAAAGACTCAGCTGGTTCGGGCATGTGAGAAGAATGCCTCCAGGAAGATTATCGAAGAAGATAATGGACATGGAAGTGGATGGAAGACGGAGAAGGGGAAGACCAGAGTGAGGTGTGCAGAGACGGAGTTGAAGAAAGCCTGATGGGACATGGCATAACAGAGGAACAGGCCTTGGACAGGGAAGGTTGGAGAAGGATCCTGAGGGATATTTAGGGGAAGGAAAACCACATTAGTGGAAAACTCCTATAAAAAAAAAAAAAAAAAAAAAAAAAAATATACATTTTTAATAAGGTTCTTGAGGTTTAGTCAATAAAATAACGACTTATTTTGGCGACGTTTCGAGACTATATTGTTCTCATAATTATGCCCTATTATATGAGTCACACAGGTTATTTCAAAACATAAATTTAGCTACAATATAAATATATATAAAAACATACGTTTTGGAAAATCCCGCAACCTTTACCTTTTTTTTTTTTTTTTAATTGCAAAAGTCAGTTGTGTACTAGAATTGTCATAATTTAGTAGTAGTTACCAATAGCATACCCACCAGTAACATTGTAAGTAGTTTCCTACTCCTGATTTAGCCAAACCAGATACCTATCGTTTCATAGTAAACCCCACAACCATCCAAATCCACTAGTCTCTCAACTTGGTTTCCATTTTATACCCGACAACTCTTCAAGGCGTCTGAAAAAATGATAGCCTTGGAACCGTTTAATAAAGAACTTTTATTGAGTAACTGCCATTCAGCAGTTGCTATACAAGCAATTGACATGTTATTATTTACATATTATTACATTGTAGTCATATTTACTAGATGTATTTTTTTTTTTTTTTTTTTTATATATATAGTTGTCAATTTAAAATCGATAATAAAAAAAAAAAAAAAATGATGCTACAAAACCCTTAAACAACTAATATTGATTTAATTTTATTCAAAGTCTTTACAAAATATATATTGGAAACATATAACAATTTTATTACATAGTCATAAAATATATAAACGAATCGCGTGTAATATGAGAGGAGTAAAAAATATTGGAAAAAAATAACTGAGAAGGCTGGACCCTAAGGCGGAAGTATGATAAAATATTTATGAAAATATTTTAACGGAAGGATATTATATTTATTATAGCCGATACAGGAGGCCGAGGATTTCGATAAAATCTCCCAAATTTATTAGCCTTCTGTATCGATAGCCAGTGTTTTTCCCGCCACCGCCAGGGCATTTATTGGGATTTCTATAGGCCGCACCTACAGCTTTGGCCAAAAGTATTAGGCACCATGAGAAATTCTCTTTTTAATTTCAATACGTAAATTGTTCAATCATTGTTACACCCAAAACTCGTTTTGTTGAAAAAAATTCTTCCTTTAAATGGATTATTTTCAATCATAGCTCCCTACTTAATACGCTAGGGAACCAAAACCTAATGTAAACAAAAGTCGCTGCTATCATTATAACAACTTTAGAAAATTTTTGTTTTATTTAATTGTGAATATCACAAAAAAATTACATTTTGGGCATTTTTGAATTCAAAATTATAAAGGCACAAAAATAATTGAGATTGAACGTGTAAATATAGTTTTTATGTCGTCGGAAGGGTATAATCAATCTGAGATTGCTAAAACTATGAAGTGCTCCCGATGTGCTGTTCAATATACACTTATGAGACAGCGGACCTTTAACACATTTTCCTCATTACCTAGAACAGGAAGGAAAAAAATAACAGGTGCACGTGAGGAGAGATTTTTGATGAGAACATCTCTTCAAAATCGCAAGAAACATAAAAAAAAACTGGCTGAAGAGATGCAAATGTATTCTGTCGATATTTCTGCTCCGATAGTGAGAAGAAGACTAGGAGAAAAAGATATGAAGGGATGTAAATCCAGGAAGAAACCGTGGTTTAGTGAAGCCAATCGCAAGAAAACGCTTGCCTGAGCAAAACTTTACCAAAACTGGACTGCTGAAGATTGGGCAAAGGTAGTTTGATCAGACGAAAGGAACTTTGAGGTAGTTAAATTATTGTAAATTGAAATTAAAAATTGCAAAAAATCCCTAAAATAAATTTAAAATGCAAGAATATAATTATTTTACTAATTCATTAAAATATCTAATTTCGTGCAGATTTTTGGAACTCCTGGAGCAGTTTTTGTACGGAGAGAAGGCGAAGCCTATCACCCAGATTGTGTTGTCCCTACTATAAAACATGGTGGAGGAAACATACTGATTTGGGGTTGTATGGGGCTCTGGGAGTTGGAGAAATGTTTTTGTGCGAAGGGAGGATGAATAGCGATAACTTCATATCAATGTTAAACCAAATTTTGAAGCTTTCATTAAAAAAAAATATTTGAACCTGATGACAGTGCCAATATTATTTTTCAACAGGATAATGCTCCATGCTATGTTTTACGCAAATGTAGATAATGGTTCGAAAAAAGCAATATCAATGTTCTTGACTGGCCTCCTCAGTCCCCAGACCTCAGTCCCATTGAACACCTGTGGGCTAAATTAAAAATCAGAGTTGGTATACGTAATCCTACAAACAAAGACAATTTGTTTACATTATTAAAAGAAGAGTTGGAAAAATTTCCATGCAAAAAAGAATAATTGGGGTAATAAAAGCAAATGGTTTGATGACAAAGTATTAAATCGTGTTTTTTATGATTAAAAAAATATATGTTTTAAATAGTTGAGGTTATTTTTATTTCCTAATACTTTTATGTAGGTGCATAATACTTTTGGCTAAGGCTGTATGTAAAATTATCAAGAAAAAAAAAAAAAATAAATAAGCCCACAACCGGAACCTGGGGTCAGTCAAGCAATCCATTTGTTAAGTGAGCAAGTTTTCAATCACCGAAGCAACGAGCTTTACTTTCAATGTTGATTTCCATCAGAAAAAAAAAAACTTAAATTTTCTTTTTCTTTTCTGCCCTAACAATAAGTCTATAAAAAAAAAACAACAACCTTTGTTCAGACACTCTCTACTTCCAAGGAATCATTAATAAAAATTAAAAAAAAACACAAATATAAAACCCAACAGAACAGTATGGGACCCACCAAATAATGGGGGCCCCTTTAATTCTCTGGACCTGTGGGTGCTTTTTTCCTAATTCAAATTTCCTTACGTATGGAATGTTTAAACAGGGAACCTAAACCAAAAACACGAAAAGACGGAAATTAGAAAATTAACAGACACCATCCCCACCACAAACACGCATAGGGGACCTAGCCTTACTGACGGGGTAACCACCACATCTGGAACCCCCCTCGGAAAATAAACTTAGGAATTTCTCTTGGTTTAAACTTCTTTAACAGAAAAAAACCCAGGGGAACCCATCCTGACAAAAAAACACTGCCCAAACGGCGGTACTGCCATGCAATCAAAAAAATCCGACAACTGAAAACCATTTTTCCATTCAATCTTTGACATTACTACTCCTCAGATAAACAAATCCACACGGTAATTACACTGTTACAGGGACCAAAACACAAGACATAACGTGGACGATAGCTTGCAAGTTTATTGTCCCCCCCAAAGTTACATAATTACAGAGCAATGTTTTACAAAAAAAATCAATTGAAGTAGCTCGGTGGTAGTTCGTTCTTTTAGCTGGAGGGGGGGGGTACTATAATGGGCAAAACAATCAGTACTGGGGGGGTTTTTTTTCGGGCGACTGTTGTTTGGCACTCCAAGAGGTAGGAAACTTAGGGGATCTGTTTATGCCATTCGACTGTCATTAGACGTGCTTTGGTCCAAAAACCACCCAACTTACTTCACCAAAATTCTAGACACAAGGAAAGCCTGACCATATTTTAAGGACTATGAGTTTGTGAACGAAAGGATTAGGGGGGACCGTCCCCTGTTCAGTTGAAACAAAAACCGAGAGCGGATCTTGGCTCTGATCATTCCCCTGTAAACCTATTAATGGGCTTTCGAAACATTTTTCTTAAGAAAAAAGAGAGGCCTTCATTAAAAAAACAGGAGGTATTATGGATTGGGGGACGGACCAATGTTAGAGGAGCAAACCACAACTAAAAATTCTAAACTTGTCCCATCCCAACTGCTTCTCAAAAAAACAGAAAAAAAAAGACTTGGAAGAGGGCAGTTGAAACTCTTTAAACACATCAGTTTTTTACAAGAATTCTGCAAATTGTCCCTTCGCAACAACCCAAGGTTATAAAGCAACTATCCAGTTTACCTAACTACCTTCAACATATTAGGGGATCTTATTTTAGAAAAGCCAAGAGAACAAAAGCGCGCTCAAAAAAAAATGGCAAAAAAAAAGACCGATTTCCCTTCTGGGGGGAACATACAGACGTATAATAACTCATAATGACCCCTTAAACACCAAATACGAAAAAAAAATTTAAACAAAAATAAACCTATGGGGGACCAAATTATTTTTCAAAAAAACTTGACAACCGATGATACCACAAAACACCCCAGTCTACTCGGGCCACCACATCATACCACAACCCCTTTGAAGCAGCACCGTGGAACCATCGGTCCCCCACTGAGAAAATATGGATGGGTTGTCCTGGGCTTCTCGGGGGACAGAAGAAAAGTTCCAGAAATTTTTGCCGATTTGCTTCGCTTCAACTGTATTTAGAACCACATGATGAAACTGGTAACTGACGCCACTCCATGGAGGGAACAATTTTTTTAGGGGATAGACAATCTTAGATTTTTCCACCCCTACCAATGTCCACCCTTCCTCCCCCCAAACCTGTTCACTCCTACTGAAGTGCAAAAAAAAAAAAAACCATATCAAGCAATTACCAAAAAATAAAAGCTCCTGGTTATGATCTCATCACAGCTGAGGTACCTTCCAAAACTAACTACCCAGAAAAAAAAAATCATTAGGTTTTTCCCTTACAACCCTTTATAACGATTATTCTCAGAACAAAACAAAATTTCCCCTTACAACGGGAAATAATTCCTTGATATATGGGGAATTTGATTAATAAGCCGAACAAAGACAAATACACACCTTCTTCATACAGACCTATTAGTCTTTTACACCGCTCTTGTTTCTCAAAAATACTTGAAAAAAAATTACTACTGGAACCGTTATTACTAATTACTTGACTGAATTAAATACAATACCTGATCACCAATTTTGGATTCCGCTCATATCATTCAAACAACCCAACAGGTTACATAGAGTTCCCCACAGATTACATATCCGCTGCTTTAGAACTAAAAACTGTACGTGTTTCCTGGGGCGTTTTTTTGGACGTTTTCCCAGGGGCTTTTTGATAGAGTATGGCACCAGGGGTTACTAGTAAAAAATTGAAACCGTTACTTACCACACACTTACTACGCTAGATATCCTTGAGCAATCTTTTCTCTCAGACCGCTGTTTTTTTTCCCTCTGTTAGCCCAGGGCTCAATACCTCCTCCCTCAAACCTATTTAGCAGGATCCCTCAAGCTCATTTAGCACTTTTCTATACGTAGTAATAACCTATGACATACCGACGAACCATAGGCGTATTACCGGCTACTTACGGCAGATGACACTGCAATTCATGACTAGAGACGCTGGACCTTACACAAGCACACCTTCCGTAACACAACTTCAAACACACCCTCAACGAGATTCCAACTCTATGCCTCTTGGTGTAAGAAATTGGAACAATAAAACTAATTACCTGAAAATTTCACTTCTTATTAAATGTTTAACTACTACGGCCGCTAAGACCTGCCCGCTTCCTTGTTTACATTGACAACCCATTCGTGAAATCAAAATACTGAACAAAAGTCGAGATAACCTTAGTACTCTACGCTTGATAGAAGACTGCACATGGGGGAACACGTCAATACCAAAAAAAGACAGGGAAGTTCCAGTTACCACCGACGGCGATCTTCTATACTCCAGTACTTCACAGACGCGCAACACTCCCTTTAAACAACCAAGACTTAACATTTACAGGTTACTTGATTAAACCCATCTGGCACGTATGCCATCGCAAATTTTATGGACCGGCAAACAGAATATCCATTATTCAGAATTTACATCCCGACATTTCAATCTAATATGCCTAAGTGGACTCATAACAGGACTCCGCCTCCTGATGTGTCCACTCGTATATACATACCTTTACCGACCTTCCGCTTATTCCTTGCCAGTTAAGAGTCATCTTCATCACCACTCTTCCTCGGACAATTTCGGCATGATAAACTACGTCGGACAAACGTATCAAACAAATACATCCTATCCGGCACAGTCCAGAGTACCAGACCCTAACCCTCAACGGAGGGTGCTGAAACAGGGACAGTGGATGAGGGATACTCTCTAAGTCTAATCGCTAAATAATATTTAGTTTTTCACGCCCTTAGATTGTCCACTGGGTGCTGGACTCCCTCATCGCCTGATCATGATCTGTTGTATCAATGTAATTTCCACATTCACTGGGTTGGTCCCTTGTGTACAGTTGTGGATAAAGTTATTAATGGTTAAAAAAAACAAAAATTTGTTTGACCTCAGGGATTCGTTAGGATAGTTAGAAGATACACATACTAAAATGTCCACGCCGTAGGTAGTGACTAACGGTCGCTGGGTCGGGTGGGGCACGAGGAGAAGGTTCTATTTTTTACGTTTTTCGCTAGTATCTCCTCAAAAATGGTGGAACCCTACAAAAATATTGTTTCAAATAACCAATTTGAAGCTACTGAAATTGTCCTATAAAATTAGGAATATACATATTTGTCGAACTTTCAACGGCTTTCGAGATCTATTTAGTGGAAAATCGCTAATTATTCACACCAAAACTAAGTCTTAAACCTCACTTTTTGTCAAACATTTGCTTCTAGTGCCTTCCACGACTATTTCACACACAAAAAAAATATATACATAGAATCAATATTATAAAGCATTAAACTTATATTAATCTCATATAAACGTTTTTGGCACTTTTTGGAAGCAAATGTTTGACAAAAAGTAAGGTAAAACATTATTTTTTTTCTTGAAAATTATCGATTTTTAATAACGTATATCTCGAAAACCGTTGAAATTTCGACAAATATGTATATTAATAATTTTATAGGAAATTTAATTTGCTTTAATTTTATTATATGGAAGCTTTTCCCTAGATGCTCCACCGTTTTTTGAGATATAATACGAAAACCCACTATTGGTACCACTATCTGCTCCCTTCCCCTACACTTTAAACTCTTACTTAGGTTTTCCTGTCGGTCAAACCGGGCGGGGGACTTTTGGTACATGTTTTACGTTTATTGTACTAGTACTCTCAAACGAAGCGCGGCCCCAAATCAGTGTAAGATTTCATCGCCCCTACCCCCTCATGTAATTAACTCCTTGACGGAACTATACTGACAATACAGTGTGAAACTTGTATGGTAAAGTCGAGTTGAGTGTAAAAGTTGTTAAGTAGTACAGTCTGGTGTAGTTCTAGTTAGTTCTAATGTTCAATTGTTCGTACTTCTGTGTGCATTTATATTCGTTAATGAATCTTTTTAAAAATCCCCTGTTGTTACAATACGAGAGGAATATTTACGTGATATAGTTTGTAGTTCTAATAATACACACATACATATACAAATACCTAAAAATCGCGATTTATGAGATTATTCTTGCCTTCCTTGATGAGGACACCGGCTCTAAATTATCTTTATCGCTTGTGACAGGAGTAACTAAAAAAAAAAAAAAAAAAAAAAAAAAAAAATCAAAACAGTAAACACTGCAATACCTAGACTGATGGCTAGTATTGTGTAATCCGGAAAAATAAAGCTGACTTTCATGTTTACTTTTTAATTCGTTTCTTCTGGTTTTAACCAGCTTCGTAATGATAAACCGTTTATATTTGGGTGATTCCTCAAACTACGGGTCAATTTTGGATTGCAAAATCTGTCATAATTTGAACTTTGGCTCTTAAAAATCTGAAAAAAATCTAGCATGGTTTCTGGGGTTCACCTTTTGTACAGAGAAAATACACCGCAAACCAAATAATAACTCCATTTTCCTCTTCAAAAATCAAAATTTTTCAAATTTTGGGGTCCATGGTAATTACTAGTTGTTGGAAGCATGGTACTTTACATTTTCTATTTGATTTAGATTTTATGTTGGCTCCCATGTTGCTTTAAGACGCTAAAATTGGGTTAAACAACCAAGGCGTAAAGAAAAATGATTTTTATTGAAGGCTCAAAATCAAATCATATCCATAACTCGTATGCTTTTGGGCCCCACAAAGGCGACCCCAGTGTGTAAACTTAATTGTGTGCCTGGAATTTGAATCTCACAGAAGTAAACTGGCAAATGAAAATGAAGCCAATGTGACAAATTCACCGGCAATAATGTAACATTAACATGGGTCAAATAAAATGTACTTATCCTACCATGCTTTTTTTTTTTACTGCAACCATGGTAATTACACATATTTTGTAGACATGGTAATTACATACAGACTGTTTGAATTGAAAATATTCGGACAATAAAAAATTATTATTGCGATGCTTTCTTTTGTCTTCTAATCAGCTATTCGAGCTCTTCAAAGTAAGAATCAAAAGAGAAAAGTTGTAAGTTGTTGGAAAATCAAGAACAAAAAGTGTACAAGAGCGCCATGGTAATTACAAATAAAACGCTTACTACTCTTTACCAAGATTCACAACATGTAACCGAGAGCTGGGTGCACACTTGAAAATGACTTCAAACCTCTTGGAAACTATTCTGAGTGTAGACCAACCTTGGCAAGCAAGGGTTGCTCCACACGTGGATGGGGGTGAGAAAAATCCCATAAATCCCTGAGTTGTGTTGCCTTGGTAAAACTCCCCTTTGCATTTCCTTCGTGTCACTCCCTCCTCTTCTTCATTCTTTTTATTTAGCATAGCAAAAATACAGTATTTTTCTTGGGACAGCGAAACGTACAACTGTTGGTTGTCTTATATTTACTACTTGGCCGTCAAAAGATGTTGAGAATTTCTCATGATTCTTGAATCAATGAAAGCTTCCCTCTTTGGTGGTTTCACAACTTTCGGGATCCAAGCCTCAGGGTTTATGATATTAAAGGACACATTTTATAGTTGGAAAAATCATATTTTGGGACAGTTTTCCATGCCTACGTAATTACCAATACACACTTTGTTTTGCATAAAAAACATATTTTTTACATGCGAATCTTTATACAATCACAACCATTCAATAGATGTCTTGTAAATTAGCACTTCAATTGAAGAAATAAAAAAAAAATGGGCAAGTAATCATATGTCTGTCTGGTTAGGTGATGAATCACATTTGGACGTCGGAAGTATTGAACCCGTAGTTTGCGACATCCCGCCATTTGTTTGTCGGGGCATTAACATCCTTCGGTACTCAAACTTAAATAGGAAGGGTGGGTTATCCTATGGATGCTTGCGTTATCTATTCTAGTGTAGGATGGGAAGTGTCTTGAATTCATTCCCCCCGTGTGGTCTAAATATAAATTTTAACCTTTATAGGTGGGATTCGAATTTACGCTACCATCTTGTACCATAACGCGCCCAGAGACCGTCGGCTCTAACACGATGGTCATACATTAAAATATCAAACGGTTCCTCCTTGGCCTTAATTTTAATACTAGGAAAATAGCCTCAAATTAAATATTTATGAATCATTAGGAATAATCGTTCTTTAATAAATCGTTTAAAAAAACCCAACCAGAGTTTTTTTTTTAAATGACGAGAGTAAACATTTTCAATTGTCAAATTTGAAATTCCTTTTCAATAATAATTAAACTAATAAATACAGGCTTAGCGGAATCCGCAAGGTTCGATGCCGACACACCACCAACCGTCCGACCGCACACTTTCCCTCCAACTCCACTCCTCAGAACCCAAAGCCCCCTACCAGGTCGGTTCTGACGTAATCCTTCTCAATGCTACGGTCTAGGTCGATTACCCGGACGGTTTCAAAACTGTTTTATTTTTTTCGGAATACGATCATTGTTAAACCCCAAGGACTTTACACATGCCCTATTTTTAAAAGCGTCGCGCTGCTATTACTTGAAACTACATTTTACCCGGATACAAACTCGCGCCCCCCGTTTCCTCATTGTGACGCCTTCTCAAATTATCCTGTTTCTTCAATCCATTTGGGCAAAATATTCTACGCCCAGTTCATTTTATTTTCGAAAGCATTCAGGCCGTGGTTCCTCACATTAACGTCAGCGGGCCATGTGGTATGCATATGTAGTAGAGAATCTGGTTGGTAGTATAATAATAGTTTTTTTGAGTACCTCAATTTTTAAGTTTTTTGGAGCGTACGCGCTTACAGGTATGCAAGTTTAAAATGTCGTTTTAATTCCAATAGAATGCGCTCTTAGCCTATTGAAGGATTTGCTTATCTCTAAACGCTATTTTGTTTGTTAGTCATTTGTTTACAAAAGTCAGTTGTTTTTAAGTCGTTTACGTGGACGTATCATACCTTTCTTTGGTGTTAAAAATGTCTAATTTTAAGCCAAATAAAGAGCATTTGCGGCATGTCATGATTTTCTTATTTAATCAAAAGAAAAAGGCATCTGAATGTCATCGAATTCTTGTTGAGACTTATGGCGATGTTGCTCCAACCGTCAGGACATGTGAACGTTGGTTTCAAAGTTTCAAACGTGGTGATTTTGATGTTACTGATCAAAAACGAGAAAATCGACCAAAAAAGTTTGAGGACTTCGAATTGCAATCTTTATTAGACGAAGACAATACCCAAACCCAACAAATGATGGCAGAACAGTTGAATGTCACTAGGCAAGCCATTTCCGATCGCCTGAGAGCTATGGAAAGATTCAAAAGGTTGGAAAATGGGTTCCACATGAATTGGACGAACGACAGATGGAAAAAAAACGAAAAACTGTGTGCGAAATGCTGCTTTTACGCCACGAAAGAAAGGGTTTTTTTTGCATCGAGTTGTAACTGGCGATGAAAAATGGATTTATTTTCAGAATCCCAAACGAAAAAAATCATGGGTAACGCCAGGACAACCATCCACATCGAGTGCAAGACCGGATCGTTTTGGGAAGAAGACAATGCTGTGTGTGTGGTGGGATCAGAAGGGAGTAGTCTACTACGAGCTTCTCAAACCCGGCGAAACAGTCAATACCGAGCGCTACCGACAACAAATGATCAATTTGAGTCACGCATTGATCGAAAAACGCCCAGAATGGGCTCACAGGCACGCCAAAGTCATTCTTCAGCATGATAACGCTCCTGCACATTCAGCCAGATTGACTAAGGAAACGATTTCTTCGCTTGGTTGGGAACTCCTACCCCACCCGCCGTATTCACCTGACCTGGCGCCTTCTGATTATCACCTCTTCTCATCGATGGGACACTCATTGGCGGAGCAACACTTCAACAATTTCGAAAACGTACGAAAATGGCTCGATGAATGGATTTCAAATAAAGATGAAGCATTCTTTTGGAATGGTATCCATATATTGCCCGAGAGATGGCCAAAATGTGTAGAAAGCGAGGGTCAGTACTTTGAATAAATATATTATACTTTTTTTTAAATTACTGTGTATATATTTTAAGAAATAAACGACATTTTAAACTTGACTTAGGTAAGGATTTGTACTGATTACTGGGCCAACGGTTGTGAAATGAGGAGATGTCCTCCGCACTGTCCTGAGACGTATATAGTAAGATGAAACATTAAATTTTAGCAGCCTATATTCTGCAGCAGTATATAATATGATCCCATCAAAATGCTCCTTTAGCCATTTTATGCAACAACTGAAATCAACAAAACACTTTCATATTTTTGAGAAACATTCGAACGGCGAACTGTTACTCGGCCAAGGTGAGGCCAACGAATCGAAAAACCGTGATTAAGGAAGGCCACTCGTGATCAACGTCAATTAGATTTTGATAGCTTTGCCTAAATATTGCTCTTTCGAGAAAACGATAATCAAATTATCACTAACTATCGATTCTACAAAGATTCGATTTAACTGATGTATAAAGTGGCCATTTTATCTTACGAAAATTGGCACTTGGGCATTTAAATTGATTCAATAAGGTAGGCAAAACTCTTCTTCTTCTTTAAAGAAGACATTCCTAGAACACAAAGATGAAGAACTATCAGTTTTCAAAGGATATAAAACAGAACTGTGAATTTACCAACAACCCTAAGTATAGAGAAATATGCAATTTTAATATAGAAAGCCCGGAATGATTAATCTGTTTCAGGCGAATTTTAAGAAAACAAAGTTTTGTGAGTCACCTAAGAGTCTTCAAGCGGAGACATACCTAAAGGTGTTTATAAAGGACACAAACACTAATTTATGAAATCCAGCGAAGACTGGTTGTAATCATCATCATGCCCCCTGCTGGTAGTTGGTGTCGGATCCCTTGAGACCATTTTCTGTACTCAGTGCCATCAAATTTGAAGAGCAGAGAGAAACAAATTCTTAGGATACACTATATTTCTGAATCATTGACTATAGAAGGAAATCTTAAAAGCAGATGTATTAAACAATTAAATAGGCTATATCTATTTTGTAATATGCTCTGCATTGATGAAAAGTCTAAAAGTTTGGTTTTTGGGGGATAGGGTTATGACTATGCCGTATTATTGGGGTTTGTTATATCATTGGGTCCTAATTCTTTATACTATTAATTAAAGGGCATAAGTAGACTAAGTATGACTGGGGGAAAGGGTTATAAAAATAACCCCCCCCCCCCCATAGCCCCGGTAAATCTGTATACATTGTAATTGCCATGATACTTGTTCATTAAGTTCGATAATTATTTTATTTATGATTATTATTATTTATTTTTTTTTTTCTAATGTAAAGTGTCTAAAACTATTTCTTTCTATTTATGTCAAGTAATTAGATAATTTCATATTATCCTATACAAAGTAACTAGTGCTGCTGGACCAAAAAAAAAGAAGTGTTTGATTTCGTATGTATTTGTAGAAGAAATGTTCATTTGCACCAAATAAAATAAAAATATGGATGATTGATGGTGAACTCTGAAGCAACAGGTAACTTTACAGGCAATTATAAGTGGCCAATTTTTATATTACTAGGCAGTTTTTGCTGACTCAGCCCTCTATGTTAATATAGAATCAACCACCTGATAGGCAATTAACAAATGACTATTTTTCATCGCCTTGTGTGTGTGTGCTTTGCTAAAATGCTAAACTGAATTAAAAATGGAAAGGTACCAAGCTTAAATGGTTTCAGGGCTTTAAACAAATTAAAAGAATATAAAATTTCATCAGGATGTAACCTTTAAAATAAACAGTGTATTATGTCCCCCCCCCACAAAAAAATGTTGATTTTTAAGTGTTTTAGGTATCCTAGATATGTTTTTCAGAACCCGTAAACTATGTGAAAGAGTATTAGCAATCAAAATAAGCTCGTGAACTATCCAAAATTCGTAAACACAATCCAGGGTTTTCTCAGCCAAAGACGGATGTTTTATCGCATATGTCCTGTTTTTAGTCAAGCCAAAAACCTTATGACTTTAGTCCTATAAGCCAATGGGACGGGCATTATTAGAGAATAATCGCTTACACTGGTGCCCAAGGTATTTTTGACACTCCGATGTGTTTGAAATGTTGGTGAAGAAGGATAGTTAACATTCTGACGGTTTAGAAAATGAAAGATGATGAACTACATATTTAAAACTAGATGACCTGCCCCCTAATCAAAGGGCGTAAAAATATTCCGGCGAAAATTATGAGCCTGTTATTCAACATAAATCATCTCATTGTATGCGAAGTCTAATTTGTATTTTGTGCTATCTTTTGATCAAACAGTGGAATCTCTGTAACATAACGCAGTAGCGACCTTCAAACACATTGTTTTTGCTCTTTACTCTTTGTTATTTCATCAAACCATGTGGTTTTGTTCATGTGTAAATTTAAAAAATGCCCTAATTATATGAGTGTAAAGAATATTTCTGACCCTTTTTGTAATGTGTTTTTTAGTAGATGCCTATAAGTTTAATCAGGAATTTGTTGCTCATTCTGAAGGGTATTTACATCTCATAATCATACGCTCTTTTGTTATTGACTGAAAAGTGGGATTACTGTAGAAAAAACAACGTTTGTCGATAGTTACTACCCGCATTTTACTGTTATAAGGCGTTTTTTTTTCAAAAACAATATATGGATTTTGCTATTTTTTGTTCTTCCTTTAGTACAGGTAATTAAGTTAATTCATCATTAGAAGTTAATATTTATTGGCTTGAAGATATAGAACATAATTCTTATTATGGTTTATTGTTTCCATTTAAAAACCCTCCATTTTTTGTTTTATATGTCGTATATTATAAAAAAAAAATATTAAATTAATTAAATCAACGCGTGATAATTATATAAACAAGATTGCAAATAACATAAATACTAAAACCGTTATATCTAAATCTGTTTCCTCTAACACCACACAAATATGCGTAAGTGGCCCTAAATCATTACCTTAAACCTCACAAAATCCCAGACATAGAACAACTGTTCTGACGAAAGCCTATGTATTTGAACTAACAACTTTTTCCTTCCTCAACTCATCTTTACGATTGTTTATGTAACCATCAACTAAAAGTTGTTTCACTGTTTTTGGAAGTCGAGGTCATTTCATGAGCCCATTATCATAGCCAAATTTCGATAACTTATTAACTTAGATTCGGGAATAACGTGCGTAAGTAGTGCGATTAATTAAACTTTTTTTTTTTTTTTTTTAAAATAAATAATCATAATTTTAAAATGTACTTGGGTATTGCCGCAGTAACAAACATTTTATTTATGAGTCAAATTCAATCTTTTTGTTTACTTTTTTTTTTTTTTTTGTTTTAAATAACAATTTATTGAAAATTCAACTGTACCATATTTATACACTCAAGTAATATTCTGAGTTAACTATTACAATAACAGTTGAACAAAACATGAAAAAAGGACTACCCCTCACTAGCCACGTCAAATACAAAATTCTACACTAGAAGTGCGTCTCGGGAGCCATCTTATTTTCAGACGCCATCGCCGAAGCGGTGTGGGCAGATGCCAGTTGAGAAATTAGAGGATTTTGAGTCAGCGTGCGTTATGGAGATTACTATGAAAGCGATAGATATCTAGTTTGGGGCTAGATATCTAGGTTTGGGATGTCTCTTCTACGGAGTTGATAACTTGCCCGAAATTGACTTTTTTAATTGGTGTAAGTGCATATTTGTAGGAAATGATTATTTTCTATTGGATCTCCGAGATCCCATTAATAATTTACAATGCTCACAAAATTGTTAATAGTTTTGAGATGTTGGCCTAACATACTATTTTTTATTCATCACAGATGTATCTTTAAAAATTTTTATTATTAATATTAGTTGATTGGTATTTGATTATATTTTTAAGTGGATTTTGTTACTACGCGTCAACCCTCACTGCGTAAAGGCAAGTTCAATCTTTTTAAATGCGGCTGTAACTAATTTCTTGTAGTATACATAATTATTTATACTTTCTTTTTTTTTTTTTTTTTTTTTTCCATTTATTGATATTTACAACTGTACAAAATAATATACAAAAAGTAACATGTGTTGACAGTGATACAATGGCATGTACAGAACTTGTGAAACTACTCCTAGTACACTTCAATAATCTACACGAACGATCTCTAGGCACTCTTCTTTATCAGACGCCCGTAGGATTATCAGGATGGAGGAAGGAGCAAGCTGGGAGACTGAGTTATGTTGGAGTGGTTGAAGGCTACTATTAAGGAAGGTATCTGGTTGTGGGCTCACTCAGCAAAACATATGGCTGAACATTAAAGATCTTTATGGATAATTTATTGGTCCATAATTAGGAGCATTGGAGGATTTTTTCGAAGGATTTGGATTGCAAAGATTGGATACGAGATAATTAGAATGGTTTAGAGTAGAGCCCCAAGCTCAACTACCGTACGTCCAAATTAGGTTAATCCCTGTCATGTAAATGAGTCTTTTGTAATAATTGGGAGCTTCAGAACGTTTGTCTAGTACATGTTGAAGTAGTCTGGTAACGACGGGCAGTTTTCTTGTCTGTTTATTCCTTGCATGTGGATTCACAAGTAAGACGTTTGTCCAGTGGAGTCCTAGGTAGCTGAGCTGTTCAACAGGGATGTGTGGAATATTAATTTTTTAATTTTACTTTTATCATTCTCAATGCTCTCTACTTTTTTATTTATTAATGTCAATTTATGAAATATAATGGAATAAATGTTTTGTTTCGTTGATTATATTTTAGTATTATGTTATAATTAGTTTTATACTTTTGTCATTTAAATATCAGTAAACCGCACACCATTGGGCTTTATGATTTTTGATCTTCTCAATCATCCAATTTTTGGGATGTAATATCACAAAAATCCCTGACTGGTAAAAACAATAGATCATGCATATGCTTATCTATAATATACTCCTTTCCCAATTTACATTGCAGAATTAAAAGGTCAAATTACTTAAATAAAGAATTTAATTAAATTAATAATCAATGATTAGACGAAATAAAAAGTGGATAAAAAGAAAGAATAAAAACTCACTTGGAACCACTACAACAAGAAAGCCATATCGATCAATGCAAAAGTGCAGCACTCCAACACAGTATTGCTCCCGGAAGTCTTTATGCAGCTGAAACTACACTACTCCATGGACATTCCAAAATAAAGTACATTGAAATGAAAGAACGGAAGATCCTCAAGAAGATATTCGGCCCTGTTAATCAAGACGGAATGCGGATCCAAAGGCCAGCTTCAGAAATTTACAAACACACGGACACAATTACTGACGCCTTCAGAAGAAGGAGAGCTAATTACCGCATGAGTCCCAATCGACTTACAAAAAAGATTTTTACCATTGCTTACTCCAGTAAAAATAAGACAAAGTGGATTATTGGAACACTAGATGACCTGAAAACAGATGAATATTAGTGAAAGTAACATAAACGACAGGGCAAAATTTAAAATTGCTGTATCAAAACAAGAGTAAAGTAATACAAGTGGGGAGGATAAAAGAGGATGTCCACATTTGATGAAATGAAGAGATATTGGAATGTGTGGATACCTATGGTAGGACTGGTAGATTGATACAGGAAATTGGAAACCGAGTAAGAAAGGCAAATGGGGTCTACTTCCAGATTAATAATACCAGAATTGGCAAAAAGAAGATAACCCGGGACACTAAATTAGTCGTCTTCAAGACAGTGTTCTTACCGGTCTTCATGTATGGAGCTATGGACCGCCCTATTAGAAGACTCACCACTTCAGAAATGAGATTCCTTAGGAGAGAGGCTGGTAAGACAAGAAGGGATTGTGTTCAGAATGAGATTATTAGAGAGGATCTGAAGGTGTCATCTATAAAGACTAAGATGGAGGAAGGACAGCTAAAGTGGTTTGGGTATATATGCAGAATGTCGGAGGAAAGAAGGGTAAAATGGTACATGGAGGATAGACCAGAAGGAAGACGACCCGTTGGAAGGCCACGAATCACATATTGTAAATATATTGAATAGCTAGGGAGAGAGAACCATGAAACAGATGAAACGGATGGCTATGGATCGAGAGGAATGGAAAAGGTAGGCCAAGGCACGTCAAGCTCTACGCTGAAAGGCACAAAAGAGCTAGAGAAAGAAGAAGAAGTAACAAAACAAACATTAGAACACCATCCACAGATGACTACTGGAAGACTATGGACTGAAGAACGAAAACAAAAACACAAGGAATTCATAAAGAGTTTTATGGGAAAATAGAAGAAAGGAAAATGGAAACAAAACATCCTGAACTAGTTTCAACGCTTTCTTAACTGGGATTTAACGAAAAATAATAATAAAGTAAAATTTAAAAAAATAAGAAACTTACCCCTGTTGGCGACAAGAACACTCCTGATGGGCTTGTACTCGACTTTCTTGTTTGGCTCGGCCTGACTGGACTTCCCCCGGACCATGGACCAGAGGATCTGCCGGCACTTCATCTTGTCCTTCAGCTGGTAGCATCGCCGGGTCGTCCCGAGCATCGACATCTTTACCTTCGTTTACTGAAAACAGAATGGCCGTATAAATAACTATAATCAATAATATGTAGGATTAGCTAATTTAAGTATTAAACAGTACGATAATACTAATAGGGCGTATAAAAAAAAATGGCCGTTCGAAAGTCTGTAAATATAGAGCATTCTCTAAGCTTGTTTACTAGCAACACTGGACTTATTCAGAAAAAGCATCAGTTCAGCTATCTAATTCAAAAAGAAGAAACATGACAGTGTCCTACGAAATTCCCGTAAGTTTGAGACATTACTGGAAAAAAAATTTCACAGCCGCTGAAGTAACTCGTGAATTATTAAAAATGAAGGGGAAGGTGTCCTTGAAGAGCGCACTGCGCAGCGTTGGTTTGAAAAATTTAGAAGTGGAGATACGACGTTGGAAAGAAAGAAAGGCTCCGGGTGGCCACTAATGGAAATTGATGAGGTTCTGAAGGAAGCCGTTGAGTCAAATCTGTCCACAAGTACTCGCGAACTTGCCAGGGAGTGTGGTGTGTCCAAAGATACTGTTAGTCGCTATCTTCTCTCCATGGGGAAGGTGAAAAAGACCTGTGGCCAGGTCCCTCACGAACTTACTCATCAACAATTTTACAAAAGTTGAGAAAAGAACAGATCTTCATGGGTTTGAACTCCTGCCTCATCTACCATATAGTCCAGACCTCGCACCTTCGGATTACTACTTGTTTCGATCCATGGCCCACTTTCTTCAACGGAAAAAAATTGAAAATTTTGCGGATGTTGAAAATGCTGTCCACGAGTTCTTTGACAGCCATCCCAAGGAATGGTATCAGCGTTGCATCCAGCAATTGGCTAGCAGATGGGTAATAGCGGTAGATAACAATGGACTATACTTTGAGTATTAATTGTACTTTATATCAAAGGAATAAAAATACAAATATGTGTTTCAAAAACGGTAATTTTTGTTTATACACTCCATTTGAATCTCTGCTTAAAACATTTCTGTTACAAAAAATCATACGAATATGATCTTACAAGATCAGACCTCGAATATATAATCCTCAAATACTTTTTTAGCCCAGTCAGTGAGCACATTGTAGAATGCATGGAATATGCGATAATTTTTGACTTCATAGCTTCGTTAGGAATAGTTGGAAGGTAAAAATACTAAAAGTCTTCTTCCCTGGGGGGTGAGCTAACGGTGGGAGGAAAGGGGAAGAAGGTCTCATTTTTGGGTTTTTCGATTATATCTTAAAAACAAAGGACTCTAGAAAAATATGTTACTAATCAAACTTAAAGATGATAAAATTTCTAAAAAATTGATTCCATAATTATTAGTCGAACTTCCAAAGTTGTAGATAATTTAATTTACTTTAATTTCACATATACGTTTCTGGCACTTGAATCAAATGTTTGATAAAAAATGAGGTAAACATTTTATTTTATTTTTCATAAATTATTCATTTTTAATACCGTTAATATGTAGTATGAAGTTCGACAAATATGTAGAGAAATAATTTTATAGGAAATTTAATTAGCTTAATTTTTTATTCGGAACATATTTTTCTAGAGTCCACCGTTTTTGAGATATAATCGAAAAACCCAAAAATGGGACTTTCTCCTCTCCCCCACTGTTAGCTCACCCCCAGTGTCTAGGACTTTTAGTATGTTTATCTTCTAACTACTCCAAACGAAGTTATAAAATAAAAATAATCGAATATTTCATGCACTCTACAATGTGTTTATTGACTGGACTACAAATAGGAAAATATTGGCTTTCTTATTTCTTGGTAAGTGGTCTTGAATCATTCTCCCATCAAATTTCACACGATAGTAGCTAAATAGTGTCTATCTGTTGAACCTGTATATTTCGAAGATTATTTGTAATGTGTTGTCATTTATATGATGTTTTTTTTTTGTTTTTTTTATCGGAGATAATAGTAGACATTATATTTTGACAAACTTTGAAAAATATGCACCTTAAAGAGAAAATATGCAGATATTAATACTTCTAAGTGCGATAGTAATAAAAACATAACGATAACAATAAAATCTTGAATTACATTAATATTTAGGTATAACCACAATATTTCAACTTCTCAACTTATTCAAATATCTCTATTCACAATCTTAGTTGTAATCAACATACATTTACTAAATCAAGAGAGAAATTATATTATTCCAATCTAAGCTGTGCAAACACATACATCAGTATGTATTTATATAATACGCTATCTACACCTATCCATACATTTCCATAGAGGATAAATTTGGGGTTAGCATTTAAACATGATAAGTGGTTGCTGAAGGTCTGAGGGGAGCGATGTATAGGTCCCTGTTAAGGGGACAAATTATATATAATTTATGGACCTCTTAGCGACACCTGCAATCCTGCTAGGATCAGGAATTAATACGAGTATAAGTCAGTCCCTTAAAAGATCTCCTAGAAAGTGGGGCGAAAAATAATACAGAAGAATACTTCTTTTTTTTTTCATTTATTGATATTTACAACTGTACAAAATATTATACAAAAAGTAAATGTGTTGCCAGTGAATACAATGTCATGTGAATAGCTTGTTCTGGTTTTGGCTAAATCAGAAACAAGGATGGAGGAGGAAACAAGTCGGGAGAGTAGTGGATTGGAGTGGTTATGGAGCTTACTATGGAAGGATATGTATTTGGTTTGGGCTAACTCAGCTACATATGGAACATTGAGATCTTTATAGCTAAGTTTGTTCACAACAAAATAAGGAGCATTGAGGATTTTTCGAAGGATTTTGGATGGTAAGGATTGGATACGAGAAGAATTAGAAGGTTTAGTTAAGCCCCAGAGCTCAACTCCGTACGTCCAAATAGGTCTAATTAAGTTCATGTAAATGAGTCTTTTGTAATTAATTGGGGGCTTTGAACGTTTGTCTAGTAAATGTTGAACTAGTCAGTAACGACGGGTAGTTCCTTGTCGTTTTAGTCTTGTATGTGGATTCCAAGTAAGACGTTTGTCCAAGTGGAGTCCCAGGAAGCGGATCTGTTCAACAGGGATTATTGGAATATCATTAAAGGATAGAAGAATACTAAGTTCTAATTATCGGATTAATTAATGAGAAAATGATAAAATTTTAGTAATCATAACTGTCGGATGTGACGATACAGTAGTTTATTTAGTAGATAAATAATAAATACATACATAAATAAAACCAACATACTCTCTCAAAATCTAAATCCCCAAGGTTGTCTCTGACGCAATCCTCCCATCTAAGTCTCGACAATCTCTCGGTTGTTTACCCGACGGCTCATAACTGGTTACTTTTTTTTTGAATCCGTGCATTACAAAACCCAACTAACATTACATGCCCATTTTAACTGCTATTACATGAACTATATTTATCGGATGTCTCGCAGCTACGCATTGTTAAGCCTTCTACTAAATTCTCCTGTTTATTCATTCTTTTTGGGCCAAATATTCTACGCAGTATTTTATTTTCTAGAATTTTGTAGAAAATTGTTTATAGTTTAATAGTCTTACATGTCATAATTTTGAAATTTCCGGAGAGTAAGCGCGAATTGAGCAGTTTTACGACCTAGAAATAACTAGCATTACGGGCTTTTTACGTTTCTCTTGAATTTCATTTTTCCTTGATATGGTTGAACTCTAGATATTTGAATTGAAATTCCCACCGCTTCTACTGGTAACCGTATATTGGGATGAGTCAGAAAAAATGACCGTTTTCTTTGAGTTTAAATAGTCCATCGTAATTCTTCACTTATAAACATTCGGGGACCAAGAATTGTGATGAGAAGTTCGTTTTTGAACCCGTCTGAATAATTTGGTAAACAGGATGCCCTCAATCCGGGCTCAGTACTTTTTTAGATTTCCTTTGTTCACAATGACAAGTACGAAATTATCGTAATATTGCTTCATTATTGGAAACGGAAGTTATCAGCAGCTGAAGCCACTCGTTTAGTCGTTGAATTTGAGGATGAAGACTCTTTGAATGAAAGAACGGTGAGAAGGGGATTCCAAAAATTTAATGAAGGTGATTTAAGACATGAAAGGAGTCAACCAGGACTCATTCTATAAGATCATTCTATAAATTCATAGCTCTATTCAGAACAACTGCAGAGAACGTACGATGTTTTGGTTCAGCGGTATCCAGGTTGAGTCAACGGTATCCAGGAAGCAAGTCTTGTTCCAACATGATAATGCCAGACCCCACACCTCTCGCCTTACAAAAGAAAAACTACGAGGTGTGATCAAAAAGTTCCAGGACTTTTTATATACTATGGGAATGCAATGTCTCACAGCGATGCGGTTGGCAGCATTGTATTGCCTGACTCAACAGGAACACAGCTGTGTTTGCAGATCAATCATAACATCACTGAAAGTAACATTAGCACAGTTTGTTTAGGTTAGTTTTATAGAGTTTGGCTATTTTATGAAAATGAATGTGAAAGAAGAGCAACGTGTTTGTGTGAAGTTTTGTATGAAACTGAACATAACGTTTTCTGAACCCTTTTTGATGTTACAAGAGGCTTTTGGTGAAGAATGTCTAAGCCGATAATGCTGCCATCAGTGGTTCAAGAGGTTTAAAGATGGCCGAACATCCAGACGACGATGCTCGTTCCGGACGCCCTTCAACGTCAATCAATGATGACAATGTTGCTAAAGTGAACGCTCTCGTACGATCAGACCGTCGACTAACAATCCGTGAAATGGCAGAAAAGTGTAACATTTCATTTGAGTCATGTCAGGAAATTTTAACTGACAACTTCAAATGCGTCGTGCGTCGTGCATTAGTTATCCGTAACTTTTGTGTAAAAAACGCAATGACTGTCATTCCTCAGCCCCCCTACTCACCTAACCTACCTCCAGCCGACTTTTTTTCTTTTCCCGAAGCTCAAGAGACACCTGAAAGGACGAAGATTTCAAACAGTTGACGAAATTAAAGAAAAAAAAAACAACGGAGCTGCTAAACACCTTTACAAAAGAAGAGTTTTCTGGGGCCTTTGATCAGTGGAAACACCGGTGGGAAAAGTGTGTAGCTTCCCAAGGGGAGTACTTCGAAGGAGACAAATTTGAATAACCTGTATGTTGTATGAATACATTTATAAAAATTCAGTCCTGGAACTTTTTGATCACACCTCGTAGCTAATTTGGTTGGAATAGAGCTTCTCCCTCAGCCGGCATATAGTCCAGACCTAGCACCATCAGACTGCCACCTGTTCAGATCAATGGCTCATTTTCTTCGTGGAAAAACATTCAACAACTTAAATGAAGTTGAAAACGGGGTTCGTGAGTTCTTCGATTCAAAACCCTAAGAGTGGTACCATCAAAGAGTTCTCCAGCAGGCTTCCAGATGGTGTCAAACAATAGAGCAGAATGGTTTATATTTTGATTATTAGAAACCTTGTAAGTGGAAGAAAAATAAATTCTGATTTTTACCTATAAAAAGGTCATTTTTCTGAATCACCCCATCATCATACCAAGATTCCCTCTTAGTATAAACAAAAAAAAAAAAAAACAATTGAGTAAAACTAGACCAAAAATTAAGAAAAATCCCACTGACCTCACCTTTCTATTACAACCCGTTGCAGATATATAATAATTCAAAGATGTTTTCGAATAAACCACGTTTATACTATGCATACTGTAATATCTCTACTTTACTTAATTATTTTCAAAATTTCGACCATATTTTCATATTCAGCATTAAATTATCTATAAGACTAAAACGACAAGAAACTGCCCGTCGTTACAGACTACTTCAACATTTACTAGACAAACGTTCAAAGCTCCCAATTAATTACAAAAGACTCATTTACATGACTGTAATTGACCTATTTGGACGTACGGAGTTGAGCTTTGGGGTTCTACTAAACCATCCAACTCATCTCGTATCCAATCCTTACAATCCAAAATACTTCGAAAAATCCTCAATGCCCCTTACTTTGTGACCAATAAACTTATCCATAAAGATCTTAGTTCCATATGTTTCTAATTTAGCCCAAACCAGATATCTATCCTTTCATAACCCCTCCAATCCACTAGTCTCCCAACTTGCTTCCTCCTCCATCCCCGATAATCCTCCGAGGCGTCTGAAAAGAAGATGGCCTAGAGACCTTTTAGTGTAGATTTTATTGAAGTGCTACTAGTGAGTAGTTCTTCACAAGTTATTTACATGCCATTGTATTCACTGTCAACACATTTACTTGTTGTATATTATTTTCTACAGTTGTAAATATTAATAAATGAAAAAGACAAAAAAAAAAAAATTATCTATAACACCAGATTACATGTAACCTTACAAAGTTGAGACCTAAAGAACAAATTGATCTTCATCACCCTTTTTAGGAAAGCTACAATTTCTTAAATTTTTAAAATTTTTAAACCATGAAACTTTATCAAAATTTGTTGATTAAACTGTTTTTAACCAAATATTTGTATTGTCATTTCTTTATTATAAAACACAATTAATATTCGAAGTATAGTCTACTGTTATCTACCGTCCATATTTAATGGCTCGAATCCATGCTTATACAGTGGACCCTCGTTATAACGCGGGTTAGGGGGAAATGAAACCTCCCGCGTTATAGACGTACCCGCGGTATAACGAAGGCAAAAGTATGAATCATTGGGGGTCAAAAAATAATGAAAATGCACTCTGATATAAACTCGGGAAACAACTAAAGGAATAATACACAGTTTTTAAAAGGGAAGTGAAGGGATTCTGTGAACCAAGAAAGCAAGAATAGAGACATCTCCGTACGTCATCTAGGTAGGTTACCGGGAAGATATTCAATCGACATTGTCTAACCAACTCATTTCGGCTTATTTCCAGGACGACACAAGCGATGTACACACTCTTTTCTAAAGTTTTTTTTTTAAATTCTAGTAAAAATCAAACTTTAAAAAGTTCTAATATTGAAACAAAAACAATGAAACTTGGTTAGACAATCGTAATTAATTCTAAACGTCCTATTTAGTTTTACTTCCTACCTTAACAACCAGCTATTTTTTTTTCCTTTTAATGTTCAGTAAAATTAGGAATGTGTTAAAAAAAAAAAATTTTAACAAGTGTAACTTAATTTTCAGAGTTCCTTTTTCCCAGAACTTAATAAACTTTGAAACCTTTTCGTTTTTTTCTCTAGTTTTTTTATGACTCAATTTTGTAATGAATTGTTTTCAAGTTTTCTATTGTTGGTCTTAAAAACCACACGATGTTATCTTATTTTTTATTAATTTTAATTGAATCAGGAACGGGACCGGAGCTTGACCCGCGTTATATCCGAATCCGCGGTATAACGAGCCGCGTTATACCGAGGGTCTACTGTACTTGGCATGGCATTCGAACTCATGGAAAAAAGTCGAAAAATTATTTTATATCTTTTCTTCAAGAAAATAGACCACGAATCCAATGAAGTAGTAATTCGAGGTCGTGACTGTATAGTGCGTGTGAAAGAAGTTCGATACGTTCAGGATTTTTTTAATTTTCCTTGGTCTGATAGGATATTGTTTTGCTGGAACAGAAATACTTTGCCATTGACCAAAGAATTAAAGTAACTTTAAATTAATGATGTTGATCTCGTGATCAATATTGTTGAGGTAATTGCAGTGGAAAGGTTAAAATGGTCGACGAGCCGTCAAACAAACGACTATAGTAGATGTTTTCTTTTTTTTTCTAATCCCCTTTGTTTTTATTGTTTTATTATACAATTACAAAAATTATGAATCAATCCCTTTTCCTGAACTTGATGCATTTTAAGGGATTTCTGTTTAAAGTTGATGTTTAGTGAACTTAGCAGGTGATTTAGCCTGTATGACTTTGTTCTCACCGACTTAAGTTTTCGATTACAGTGGCCTGAAAGTGTGAGGGTGCCTGATACTTAGATGGGTTTTTTTTTTTTTTTTTTTTTTTTTTTTTTTTTTTTTTTTTTTTTTTTTTTTTTTTTTTTTTTTTTTTTTTTCCTAGCCCCTATTGGATGATTTCTTGATTGGGATGGAATTTAGGAATTTCTAGGGATGTATGGCCTTTTTCTGTACTGGGTACACTGTAAGGCCAACAGGAAGTTTGTGATGATGTCTTGAGCTTTCAGAAAGAGTATATTTAGGTGATGGGGCTCACCTAAATCATGTAGTAAGGAAAACTTAAAACTATTTACACTTACGACTTAAAAGAGAAAATGTCTTTGTGGTCAGATTTTTGACCAGTGGCCAGTGGTTTTTGATTTACCCATTGGTATCTCTTGGTTACGGCCCGGTTGTTAGTTGCCAGCGGACCGGTGGTGGCGCTGGTTTGTAAATTTTATGAAGTGGGATGAAGTCGGAATCGAGCTTTTGGCTATGCAATTTTATTTTTTTATTCAGGTGTTTATTTAACTTATTTCTAATTATATTACTTTTATAAAATATTAATTGAGCTGAACATGCGGAGGAAAATACAATATAAAAATAAATATTTAGAAAAAAAAATATAACCGGAACTTAATGCTATAAAGGTTTATCGAAGCGAAAATTGAGACGGGTCGCTTAGATTACAACAAATTTCTGATAGTACAACGTCATGGCGTTGTTTTTTTTTTTTTTCCGTTTTCAACAGAATTTTTTTTTTAAATTTATATTCATAGCAATTAATATTAATGAATGTGACCTTTTCTTTCATTGTATAAAGCAAATTGAGTCTGTCGTTATTAACTTCATTTTCCTCGTGTTTTGGCCTGGAATCAGGTTTATTAATATTTCTTTTGTTATGAAATTCTTGTAAATTTCATATAAAAGCTACGGTTGAAAATTTAACTTTAATATTATTTAATATATTGACCTTTCGTTTTATTAATTAAATAAATTTGAAATCGTATCTACAAGAGAATTCTTCATTATATTATCCGTGGAACAGATCTGTTACTTCATTTAGATTTTAAATTGGACTTTTTCTAAGGATTTTGGATTGGAGTGATTGGATGCGGGAAGAATTCGATGGTTTGGTGGATCCCCACAACTCTATAACGTAAGTCCAAATAGGTCCGATGATCGTTATATAGATGAGTTTTTTTGTAGTGAATTTGAACGTGTGTCAAGTAAGTGTTGTAACAGCCGAAATCGACGTGCAGCTTCTTGTCTTTTCAATGTTGTATGAGGGTTCCAAGTAAGTCTCTTGTCCAGATAAAATCCCAGGTATCGTATTTGTTCCACATTATTTAACGGTACACCATTAAAGGATACAGGAGGACAGGATGAGGTAGGTTTTCGACGGAGAGTAAAGGTTATTTGCTGGGATTTGCTAGGATTTATCATAACTCTCCAGTTATGACACCATTCTTCAAGCGAAGTGATATGTGACTGGAGTGTCTGGGATGCAGCAAATGGATCTTCATTGACTGATAACACGCTGGTGTCATCAGCATAGGTTGTGAGGATAGTATTAGGATGAGTTGGGATATCAGCAGTATACACTGTATAAAAGCTGCGATACACCTTGAGGAATACCAGCGGTCTGAGTGTAATTGTTGAAATCATTTTTAGTAATAAATTTTGTTTAAGGTCTAGAAAATTGTATTCAATTATCTTTGCCTTGATATTTGGTTTAATGATAAGGTGGTAATGATTACTTATCTCCTAGTAAATCAATATATTAATTTAAAGTAGTTTAGGCAACTATTTGCCTATTGTTAGCCCACTTGTTATTAATACTACAAGAGGGACGTAACAATATATATATAATGAACGAAGGTGGCATATTGTTTATTTCATTCAATTTCAATTAGATAAACTCATTTTGATAATTAACTGGTCGGTATATATTTTATTTTTTGAGTTTTTATTTTGCAATCTTCCAAAAATAAACTATGTTTTAGTTTTTGGTACTAAGATTAATATTTAATATGGAGTGTAGTTTATTGGCAGGGTAGCTGAGGGATTGAATTAAACTACTTTGCGGAAGGCTGAGCCAATTATGATCGATCGATAGAAAACAATATTCACTTTCATATGCGATGATAGGATCCAGGGCTAGAAATGAATAAAACAACAGGAGTTGATGGAAGCCGTTAATGGAAAATGGAGGTGGGGGGTAGGTGGAAAATGGAGCAATTTGTAAAATAAATACGCTCGACTTGCTCACAGCTTATCCTGGCTTAGGGAGTTTTCAATTTTATATATTCCTGAAGGTAAGGTAGGTAAGGAGGACGGTAGTACTTCCCAAGTTGTGAGGAAGAGGTCAAAGAGCTTTCAGATTAACTGCAAACATAGGATTATCAAAAGTAAGTTGAATGACATTTAAAAACTTGATTATTGATGAATTAATTGCATTGAATTAATTAATCATTATGGATAGGTTTATTTGTGGCATAATAAGGAACTTTCATGATTTGACAAAAGATTTTGATTTCTAAGGATTGGATATGAGAAAGATTAAAAGGTGAAACCCAAAACTCAACTTCGAATGCTGAAACAGGCTGTTATGCACTAATTACTGTAATGTAATTACAACTTCTAAGTGTGGCTTTGGATTAAATCATTCAGTTATTTTTTAGTGAAATAATTATAATTTGACTGAATCCTTTATTAAATTAGGTGATTGATTTCAGGGAATTAGTAGTCAAATAGCTATGATTAAATTTTGATTATATTTTAGCTATTGAATTTTTCCCAACTCTGCTTTAGACCATTCGTTCCTGGTCTCCACCAATCTTTTTCTATTCGGCGCATGTCCGATTCCACGTAACCAAGCCAAGAACTCCAGCAACTTTTTCTCTGAAATTTTGTATAGCAGAATTCTTGGTAGACAATCCCATACATCTTTAAACAACAACAAATTATTGGATAGCAGAAAAAAATATGTAATGACAAACAAACATGTTAATGAACTTACAATACTCAAGATCAAACAAGCAGAAATTAGTCTCATATTGTTCCTCGATAATCATTGCTTCTTATAACCATTTTCCTCTTTTAATATATTTTTTTTCGGTTGAAAAATAAAAAAAAAAGCTGAAAAGCCACTACGAAATGGGGGTAAAATCAGCTGAATTCACAAAGTTTAAAAAAAGACCTTTTATCCAAATAATACGCTTGAGACAAAAAATGATAACCGCTAAAAATGCTTGTGAAACATTTTCTTTATAAACCTCCACCCAACACTTCATAAAGAGACTTTTTCTTTCAAAAGAACCATTCGAAAGGACCAACAATCTTCATATAAACTTGATAACAGGGTACAGGATTTTTAATTATTTTTATAAATTAGCAAATTCATTGGGTGTAAAGCCGAGAGAGAGAGAGAGAGAGAGAGAGGTCATAGTTCAAGTTTCTTCCGCAAGAAAGCTATGCCATCGATAAATAAAAAACAAATGGCAACTCTGCTTCTATAATCTACGATTTTGTTTTATAATCAGATAAAATAATAAGATAAGCTAGCCTAATAATTCAGTAAGCTATTTAAAGGTTTTAATTAATAATGGGGTGTATAAAACAAAAATGACTGTTTCTTAAACAAAAATTTGTATTATTATTTCCTTGATATAAAATACAATTAATACTCAAAGTATAGTCCATTGTTATCTACCATCATTAACCATCTGCTAGCCAATTGCTCGATGCCACGCTGATACCATTCCTTGGGATGGCTGTCAAAGAACTCTTGGACAGCATTTTCAACTTCCGCAAAATTATCAAATTTTTTCCCTTGAAGAAAATGAGCCATGGATCGAAACGAGTAGTAATCCGAAAGTGCGAGGTCTGGATTATATGGTGGATGAGGCAGGAGTTTAAACCCATGAAGTTCTGTAAACTTTTCTTTGGTTCGACGGGAAGTGTGTGGAAGAGCAGGTCTTTTTCACCTTCCCCATGGAGAAAAGATGGCGGCTAACAGTATCTTTCGGCACACCACACTCCCTGGCAAGTTTGCGAGTACTTGTGGACGGATTTGACTCAACAGCTTCCTTCAGAACCACATCCATATCCATTAATGGCCGCCCGGAGCCCTTCTTTCTTTCCAAAGTTGTATCTCCACTTCTAAATTTGTCAAACCAACGCCGCGCAGTGCGCTCTACAAGGACACCTTCCCCTTCATATTTAATAATTTCACGAGTTGCTTCAGTAGCTGAAATTTTTTTTTCCCAATAATGTCTTAAAATTACGAGTATTTCGTAGGACAATGTCATGTTTCTTCTTTGAAATAAATAACTGAACTGAGGATTTTTTTTTCCAAAAAAAGTCCAGTGTTAGTAAACAAGCTTAGAGAATGCTCTAAAGTGATTATTAAGTATTGGTAAATAATAAATAGTATTAAGATATTTACAGACTTTTGAACGCTGAAATTGATTTGATAAAACGTATTTTTTTTTATACGCCCTATTAGTTTAAGAAATATTTAAAGTTTCCATTTCACTCAATTTAATAGATCTCACTGTAATCAAAGTGCATTGTACACATTTAAAAAGTTAGTTCACATTCAAAAAATATTTTAATTTTACACTACAAATGTTCATCATAGCGTAACATGTTGGAATATTACAGTCCAGTCATGAGTGCTGAAATGAGGGGTGTAGTGTGCATGAAATATGCGATAATCTTTTTTACTTCAAACCTTTGTTAGAAATGGTTAAAAGGCAAACGTACTGAAAGTCCCCGCCCCTGGGGGTTAGTAAACGGTGGGGAGAGTTCAATTTTTTTAATTAAAATTTTGCTTCAAATGCCAGAAACGTATATATGAAATTAAAGCAAATTTAATGTTCTGCAATTTCGATTTTAACATTTTTTCTGAGAAATGATCGTGAAAGGCACTAGAAGCAAATGTTTGACAAAGAGTGACGTAAAATTAGTTTTTTTTCCCGAAAATCACCGATTTTCAATAATCGAAAATCGAATTATCGAAAACCGTTTGGAGTTGCACAAATATTTATAGAAGTTATTTTATAGGAAATTTAATTAAGTTTAACTATTATTTGTAACATATTTTTTTAGAGTCAACCGTTTTCGAGATATAATCTAAAAAAAAAAAGTGTGTGTGCTCTAGACCACATGGTGGAAGTGAAAACTTCAAAATTAGGGTAAATTAACAATACGAAATACAATTTTTGTTCTTATTTTGTATAATCACAATGTAATTACGTTGAAAATGTATACAATTATGATTGTGTAGGATTTTGATTGTGTTCAGACTGATTGTCGTTGGTATCAGACTCTAGAAACGAAACTATTGGTTTATGGTAACTGAAATATGAGACAAATACTTTTGATTGAAATGAATTTCCTAAATATCTTACGAAAACTGCGTCAATCGTTGTTCCATATTTCGTTGTACTTTCATTTGGATCATTGGACATATTAAGATCAAATTTTGTTTTCAAATAATATTAATAAGGTTTGGAATTATTTTGAATATTTTGAAAAGACTAGATAGCGCACTGTGTACTCCGGATTCAGTGCCGAGCTCACGCTTAGTCGAGTCGAGCCGATTCTACCCGAAACAGCGTTACATATTCGGGCGTGACGGCTCAATCTCATTCACACCTCACAAAAAAGTTTTGCTGAGCCTCTCACAAAAAGTTTTGCTGAGCGCGCCTAAAGAAGTTTTCACTTCAAAAAAAAAATTGAACTTCTCCCCTTCCTGCACTCTTAGCCTACCCCCCAGGGGCGAGGACTTTTAGTATGTTTGTTTACCTTCTAATTACTCCTTACGAAGCTATGAAGTCAAAAATGATCGCATATCAAACATTTCTTTTCACATAAACTTTAAAAATCGTAGGTTATATGGCTTTTATTGTGTGATTTGAGTTTTGATTTTTTTTTTTTAAATTATTTTGTCTCAACAGATTTTTAAGAATTTGGTGTTGTTTTTCGTGAGACAATATTCTCTAAAATGAAAAATAGGAAAACATGTTTTATTAATTTAAAAAAATACAAAGCCATCATGACACGCCCAAAAAACAGAATTAAAAGCGTATACAATTTGATTTTTCATAATTTTATTTAAGGTAAACTTCAATAAATATATAAGGTAACTTCAATGCATACTTGAAATAGGAAACCACACTTGGTTTCGATTACCGAAATTTATTCTTCGTACATATTTAAGTGTTAGTTATTAACTTGCTAAGCGTTTAGCTATAAACTCGACAATATCACATATCGCATAGCTTTAGCAACGGATGGCTGGAATCCGACAATGTGTATTCCAGTAAGTTGGACCAAGCACGCTCCAGTGCACAGAGGGTAGTTAAACCATTGGTCTCCTTCCAGTGCCAACTTGCCTGGAAACTGTCCTGATTAAGGTCAGTCACTGGAAGGGAGGTATTCCAGATAATCTTTCCAGAACGTCGAATGGACAACTTGTGCTATTATGAACTAAAGTGATATGAGATCTGTATAGTACAAAATAATATTTAAAAAAATAATATAATTCTTACTAAATTATAATTTTTCTATATTTTTTTATATATCCATTTTTTTTAAATTTTAAGAAACTAACCATAAAAAGTTTATGTAAGAAGGTCCAGTTAATAAAGTTAACATTTTTTTAGTTACAGACTACTTCACCATTTACTAGACTGACGATCAAAGCTCCCAATTAATTACAAAAGTCTTATTTACATGACTGATTAGACCTATTTGGACGTACGGAGTTGAGCTTTGTGGCTCCACTAAACCATCCAATTCATCTCGTATCAAATCCTCACAATCCAAAACTTCAAAAAATCCTAAATGCTCCTTACTTTGTCATCAATAAACTTATCCATAAAGATCTTAATGTTCCATATGTTGCTGATTTAGCCCAGACCAGATACCTATCTTTCCATAGTAAGCTCCATGACCACTCCAATCCACTAGTATCCCAACTTGTTTCCCACTCCATTCCCGATAATCCTCCAAGGCGTCTGAAAAGAAAATGGCCTAGAGACCTTTTAGTGTAAATTTTGATTGAAGTGCTACTATTGAGTAGTTCTTCACAACTTATTTACATGCCATTGCATTCAATATCAACACATTTACTTGATGTATATGTTTTTGTACAGTTGTAAATATCAATAAATGAAAAAAACAAAACATTTTTTTTATTAGCTTATTGATATTTAAAAACTGTATAAAATATATACATCCAGTAAATATTTGTCAAAATGATTAAAATGACATGTCTATAACTAGTAAATAAACTTCCCACTAGTAGCATTTCAATAACAGTTCTTCATTATAAGGTCCCTATGCCATCTTCTTTTCATACGCCTCGGAGGATTATTGGGAAAGAGGACAATTGAAAGACGTGTGGATTCGAGTGAATATGGATCTCATCATGGAAGAATAGGTATATGGTATGAATTAATTCAGCAACATATGATATATTTATATCATTATGTATATGCTTATTTGTGATATAATAAGAAGCATTGAGGTTTTTACGAAGGATTTTATATTGTCAAGAATGCGTGAAAAATAGGAAGGTTTAGTTGAGCCACAAATCTCATCTCTGTATGTCTAGAATAGGCCTTATTACTGTCCTGTAAATGAGTCTTTTGTTATTATGTTGGAATCATTAAAAGTTTGTCTAGTAAGTGCCAAAGTAGTAAGAAAGTACAAACTCTTGTGGATTCCATGTGAAACATTTTTCCAGATCGAGTCCGAGCTCAACTGGAGTTAGTGGAAAACAGTTGACATAAGAAAAAAATAAAGATAAAAACAAAAGAATAAGGAGTATTTGTTTTGTTGTAAAATTTTATAATATTTAGTTTTTTTCACATAGTTTATCATTAAGAAATCTTTAATTATTTTTGGCAGAAATACATGTGTTTAATTAATATGTGCTGAGTACGACTCTGGAAGCTTGTTGCTATTGGCAACCGGTGCTGAGTAATAAGGCAGAAATCATATGTTTAAATCAGCTGATGCAAAATTAGTGAAGTAAAGGCTAAAAAAATAAAAATAAAATGGCGACTAGTTAATCGCGTCTTTTATAATTTAATTTAGTAAATTAGTAATGAACCTAGAGCAGACGTGGAATTCACTATCTCTTCGAACATTTTTTTAGATCCGCAGGGTGTAAAAGTGTACAATTTATAAGACTGGGAAAAACATTTAATAATTACAATATATATATATATATATATATATATATATATATATATATATTTTTTTTTTTTTTTTTTTTTTTTTGTATCCCATTTGAGTTACAACTAACACCAAAACAAACAAGCACCCAGGCTATTTTGAGTTCAAGCCGTTAATTATCGCAGAACGCTTCACAAATTAAAATACTTCTAATTAAACAACTGGCTGGGCCGTGAAATTAATTACAAGGTTCAATGTTAGCCCCTTCATCATTAAAATAAATAAATGAGCTTAAGAAAAAAAAAAAAAAAGAACAAAAAAACAGTGAAATTCATTCAGAGAAGTGTGAAATAGCTTTGTGAAAGGGGTGTAATTAAGTCGCTAGAATTTTCACATTCATCGTTTTCCATTGAAGGATATAATTCAAAGAACGGACTAAAAAAGAATCTCTTGAAAATTGCGTGAAAATTCTTTTTACTTCATACTTTTAATTTTATATGATACTTTTGTTGCTTTGTTATATGTAAATATTTTGTTTAGTGTGTGCTTTTTTTATTATTATTTGAAATATTATACCTGTTAAAAGTGAAAATAATTAATTTAATGAAAATGAGTAGGAGAGACCTGGGATGGTTAGGACACAAGGAAGTGAAATTAGGATTAATAGGTTGACACTACTGAATTGGCTTTACAGCTGTTGATCACACTCCTGAGGCAGGTTATAATACTGTGCTTTGGCGGCCATATTTAAATTTTCTGAGAAGAGAGGTAAGTTTTTCTTAATTTTCACTACAAAAGTAAATATCTGAATGAACATTAGGATAGTATTTTCTTACAGACAAAAACCCTGCCAGCGTCTAAAATTAACATATAAAACTCCTATCAATTATCATTCGATTCCAGTAATCAATCTTGAAATACTAACCTACATGTTTGTCAGGACCACGTATTGAATAAAAAAGTAACCTAAGGGAAGGTTGGGACACTTGATCTCCGGGACGGGTGGGGCAGTATTCCACCATCCTGTTATATTTTTGCAGTTATTTATATTTTGTTACTTGCATTTTCTATTTTTTTTTCTTTTTTTTTTTTCTTTATAGAACCTTATTTTTCAACATCATGCCTCATTTTTTTATTGGTAAAAGTGTCCCTTTTTAAATTAGATTTTTACTATTATTTGTATAAGAAAAACACGTAGTACTATTTTATTATGTTTACGTTTAGTATTTAGTAAATAAAAGTATTGAATTGCAACTAATGTGTTACCTAATTTATGTATGTCCCAACCATCCCTTATCGTTGTCCCAACCATCCTGGTGCCCAGGATAGTTGGGACACTTTTAAATGTTTTATATTTTTGTTTTTTTTACTGACTTGTGTTCATTATTATGATTTATAATATTTTGAAATTTTACTTGTTTTATATAATGTATACATTTGTAAATATCAATAAATAGTTAAAAGAAATTAAATAAGTGGTATGAGGAAATATTTCCGTTTATATGCTAATGTAGAAAATAGTATTCGATTTACAAACTATCGATACATAGCATGTGGTGAGCGTTAAGCTCAAAAAGTCGTTATTAATTGTGCTTATCTTCCCCCCACCGCTGGGAACATTAACACATTGACCAATCGCAGCGGTCCTACCTAATTAGTACCCAATCATATTAGAGGACGCTGTGTGGCAGCCAATCAAAAAACAACATTTAATTATAAAGTTACATCATGGCCGGTGTCCTCGCCCAATCTGTCCACTCGCTGGCTAACTCGATTTCTGTGTGTGGAATGTATAACAAGGGTGACCTTTATCACGTTATTAATTTGTTTATCCTTCATTTTGAATGAATATAATTTCTGTTATTTCATTTCCTTTGTATTAATTAATTAGCAGTAAAACAGCATAATAATTTGGACAATTGTTTTGTAAATAAGTAAACAAATACAATGTATTAGAGAGATTCATCAGCTGTAGCTGGTTATATTTAAAATATAACGTAGAATTTCTACGATACTTAGTTCATGATAAGACTAAATTCTAATGTTAGATGTTCCACTTCAGTTTTAAAAAGATACAAGCATTCAGAAAATCATAAAACAATTGAGTCCCCATTTTTTTTTTAATTAGGGGAGACCTGGGATGGTTGGGACAAGTTCTTTATTTATATTTTTTTACAATTTTCTACAACTATTTTTTGTAACTTTTAAAATATTTTTATTTTTTAATATTTTTTTAGAAGTACGTATGATTTATTCACTGGTAAACAAGTGGAATTAACACTCATTAATATTTGTTCACATGGTTTTTTTTTACAAAAGAATACATAGAACACATACAAAACACAACGTCTACATTAGATTAACGAGAACTAGGTAGGTTATAATAGGTTCATACGGCACTCAGTGCTACCAGGTTCACTAAGCACACTTTCTGCAAAATTTATCACAACAAAACTTAACAAATAACACTTCTTACAAATAATAATAATAATAACAAACAGAGAATAATAATAAAGGAACAATAAACTAATAATATAATAACAAAAACAATAGCAAGCGGCGCTACAACAGCAATGATCCTTGCTAAGCATATAAAATAAAGCAAACAAAAAAAAAAAATTCAATTTTATTTAGCTTGTGTACATTAATAATTTATTAATTTATGACTCATAAATCTAAATATACTCCTGATTAAGTTAGCAGTGATCTAGCATGATATGACGCTGAACATGGAGGCCGTGACATCATTAAACAATACTTCACTTCGATCCATTTCTAAAACCCAATTATCTCATTTTCTTTTATATGCAAGGCCACTTCTCAATGACACTAACCTTTGGTCACTCACGATAGTTTTATCAAATCGAAACTAAAAACAATTTTTCTAATCTTAAATCTATTATTTTCTCACTGAACTCCCTTGACCCCGGGTTCCAGACGCTGATTAAACGATTCTATATCTTACAAGTAGAGGTACGGAATTGAATAATACTTTTAGTAAAAAAAATGTTATTAAATTAAATGCAAAGTAAATTAAAAAAATATTATTAAAAAATAAATTTAATTAGATAATAGCATTTATTGGAATAGCTATTATTAAAATTAAATCAATAAATATAAATTATATGTATTGCCCTATGATACTAATAAACTATAAGGGCTTACCTACCGGACATTAATTATACCTATTAGGACATACAGGAGCTTTGGTAGGTCCCCACTAAACCATCCAATGCATCGTGTATCCAATCCTTCCAATATCCAACAATTTAAGTGATAGATTAGTTTACGAGTAGATTTTGCTTTTTCTTTGTGTGATCAACATCAAGTCTTACAATTTACATCTTTGCACTTTACAGTAGACATTCTAATTTTCAATTTTCTTCGGCATAAAAAGTGTTATTATTTTATCTATTAAATTTTTTGAGCTCTATGGCAGGTTCTGTGGATTGGGGTATTTTATTATTTTCAAAGTGTTGTTGCAGAGTCCATTTAAATAAGGCTACAAAAGTCCGTTTTCAAGAAAAAACTACCGAACTTTTATTCTCAACGGATTTTCATGTTTTTTGGGGTGCTGGATCCGAATTTTCTACCACGGCAGCCGTAGGCTTCATACCCAAAATCGCAAAAAAAAAAAAAAAAAAAAAAAAAAAAAAAACGCCCAAAATACCGGTTATTTTCGGTTTTTTACCTGTAACACGACAAAGAAGCGTTTTTTTCGAAAAAAGTCTTGACTGTCAAATATTAACTGTAGTTGGAACTAGTACCTACGAAAAACAACTTTGAAATCGGAATATTTTTCGCAAAGTAATGGTCTTGCGAAAAATTGTCAAAATTGGCCAAATTGCGGTCAGCGAAAACACGGTTGTCGTACTCTTTTGGCAACAACTTCGAAACTATTAGTCCGATCCAAGATTACTTTTTTTTCATCTTAAAGCTGGATCAATCTGTAATTAGAATTCATCTAATCGAGTCCCTTTAAACACACATGCCAGTATGCTAAAAATCCCGTCCTGTTGTGTTATTCAAATTTTTTGGCACATTTTTTACTAAAACTCCGGAACTATTAGTCTCATTCCAAATGTCTTCTTTATATTTAAAAGCTGCTTAAATTTTCTATTAAACTCCACATATGAAGTTTTAATTGAGTCCCTTAAAATACACATGCCAGCTCGCTAAGTGTTTTCGCGGCATAGTTGGACGGCGATTTTGGCCAATTTCTACAATGTTTCCCAGGACCATAACTTAGCAAAAAGTCGTCCTATTTCGGAGTTGTTTCTTCCCTCTTCGTAGATACAGTTAATATTTAAAGAATTTTTTTTTTCAAAAAATGCTTCGTGGTCGTGTTATAGGTAAAAAAAAACAAACGAAAATGACTGGTATTTTGGGAACTTTTTTGCGATGTTTGGTAAGAAACCGACGGCTAACGTAGTAGCAGACTTCAGATTTAGAGTCAGCATCCCCCCCCCCAAAAAAAAAAAAAAAGATTCGCTGAGAATAAATGTTCGGCTGTTTTTTTTTTCTTCACCAAACCCTTATTTTACTGGACTAGAGGTAATATGCATTATTCTGTTTTGAATAGTCATTGGAGATAGACATGTTTCACAATGTGGTTGGGCCTCTTTTGTCATTAAATAAGCATGAGTTAAGTTGGAATGTCTGATCCTCAGCATTGTCGTAACCACTTGTCTTCTATTTCCTATTATGGCAATTTTTCACTGTTTAGTACTTTTTTCTAAACTTAATAGTGAGTTTAGTTTTGACCCACATGGATTCCCAATTTTTTCCTTAAGCTATTCAATTAAAAAGCCTTTACATCTTTCGGTTCATTTATTTGAAGTGAATTCATCATAGCATCTTCTTAGGCAGCTTTATCCGCTGCTTCGTTTCCAGGAATTTTGAAGTGTCCAAGAGTCAAGAGTTAAGTTAGGTTTTTTTTTAATTTTTTTATTTTAACATTTACGACATTTTAAGTGATAGAAAAACGTTATTGAATTCAATTGTAAGTGAATAGAAAGCGGTTAACTGATAAATATATTTAATTATATAATAGTATTTATTGTAGTTTTAAATCAATGCTCCTTCACAAACGCACTATCCCTCGTGGCTTACACAAGCCAGTTTGTACAGTTAAATTGGAATGTGTTAATGCAGGTTTGAAGTTTGCACAAGCCAAAAATTTTAGCTAAAATCTGTTGGGACAGAAATTCGACTTGAGGTTGGTTTGTTGGCATGAGGTGTGTTAAACGATGCTAAAACCACTATTCTAGCCTCGCGCATGCGCATTTTACGTTCGACCACCTGTTCCATACTATAATTTGAGTGAACCTGCCTTGATTTTATACAGTTGGTGTTGTTAATAGGACGTATAAAAAAAATGACCGTTTTATCAAATTCCAGAATTCAAAAGTCTGTAAATATCTTAATGCTATTTATTATTTACCAATACTTAATAATCCCTTAAGAGCGTTCTCTAAGCTTGTTTACTAACATTGGACTTCTTCAAAAAAAGGCTCAGTTCAGTTATTTATTTCAAAGAAGAAACATGACAGTGTCCTATCAAATTCTCGTAATTTTAAGACATTACTAGAAAAAAAAATTCACAGCCGCTGAAGCAACTCGTGAAATTATTAAATATGAATGGGAAGGTGTCCTTGAAGAACGCACTACGTGGCGTTGGTTTGAAAAAATTAGAAGTGGAGATACGACGTTGGAAAGGAAGAAGGGCTCCGAGTGGCCATTAATGGATATTGATGAGGTTCTGAAGGAAGCTGTTGAGTCAAATCCGTCCACAAGTACTCGGGAATATGCCAGGGAGTGTGGTGTGTCAAAAGATACTGTTAGTCATCTTCTATCCATGGAGAAGGTGAAAAAGACCTGTAGACTGGTCCCTCACGAACTTACTCCTCAATTTTACAAAAGTTGAGAAAAGTTTACAGATCTTCATGGGTTTGAACTCCTACCTCATCCACCATATAGTCCAGACCTCGCACCTTCGGATTACTACTTGTTTCGATCCATGGCTCATTTTCTTCAAGGGAAAAAATTTGATCATTTTGCGGAAGTTGAAAATGCTGTCCAAGAGTTCTGTGACAGCCATTTTTTTTTTTTTTTTTTTATACACCCCGTTATTAATTTTTCGGGTTCAAATGTCAAAAGAATTTCCTGATGACTCCATTAAGAAGTAAACTTGTTTGTAGAAAGTGATAAGTAAAGAATGCAGCGTCCGAAATCCTAAATATTTTATTTATATTGTATACAGTTGTGAATATCAATAAATTTATATTAACAAAAAAATCTTATAAATTTATTCATAGAAGGCAAATTACAAAAAAAAAAAAAAACAAAAAAAACATTGTTGAAATAAGAGATAATGATAATACAGTCTGTTCCTACAGAAAAGTCGTACATCTACATTGTTAACAGCCAGCCGAAATAAGACACAAGGATACACGCTCGTGGTAAAGAAGAAATCAGGTGAAGGTCAGCAAGAATTTATCAGCTGGTGAGGACACTATCTAGCCAAGGATCCCAGGACGTGTCCGCAGGAAGAGATAGTGACCATGAGTTATAGCCCGGGCTCACCAAAATAAGATAGAAAGTAAGCATGATACACAACACATATTGAAAAAAAAATAAATCATTAAATTCAAGGATCAATAACTCTAAACCATCATTTTTTAAAATAAAATAAATTAGATTAGTTTTTTTCTTTCCCAAAAAATACAGAAATTTACACGAAAAGTTTTCTCAGAGAAATATGACTAGACAGGATGTCTCAAGCTTTCTTTAAATTACCAGCTAAATATTTTCAATAGTCCTGTTTTAATTTTTTTTTTCCAGTAGGAACAGAAAAAAAAACCGAATAGTCATAGGGAAAACCTATTTACTACCTAATTGTACGGGTGAGTACCTTTTAGTGGAAAAAAAAAAAAAAAAAAAGGTTAAACCAATCAAAAATGAAGAAAAAAGCCGCAGGCCTTACCTTTCTATTCCAATCCAATCCGCCGCAGATATACGATAATTCAAAGACTTTTTTGAGGAAACCACGTTTTTATCCCATAAAATCTGGAATATCTTAACTTTTTTTATACATTTTTCAAATTTTGACCTCATTTTCTGATTTATCATTAAATTTTCTATAAGAGCAGAGTAAGTGAAACCTTGAATTTTTCAATCTTGGGACCTAAGGAACAGCTTGATCTAAACCTTATTTAAGGAAACTATAATCTATATATATAAAAATGAATGTGTGTGTGTCTGTCTGTTCTCGATAGATTCAAAAACCATACATCCAATCGCTGTGAAAATTTGGGAAGTTATTAAGTATATCTCCGGGAAGGTTTTTGTAAATTTTTTTTAAATTAGAGTTGGGGTTCAAGAAATATCCCAAAAATATCAAAATAATATTATTTTTTATAAATATTACTTTAGTGCAGGTGTTATTAAACAATTACCAATAAAACATGTGTTCTAAATTAATCTATATCTCCTTAGTTTTTTAGGAAGGTTTTAAGAAGAATAAAATTCCGTAAAACGATTTCAAATTCATTTTGATGTTCCAGGTTTATGTGTAGGTATGTTATTAAAATAACATTTAATTAGTAATATTTGTTAAGAGTTTAACCATGAATAAATTGAATAATTAAATTTTTACCCATAGAATTTACTTTTATAAAACAAAACTAACCGCAAAAAAATACTGAACCAATCTTTACCAAATCTAAACTACATCATCTTCTTAGTTGAAAGAAGGTTTAGCAATAAGAAAAATTTACATATTATCAATTAAATTGTTGCTAAAAAGAGATAAAAATGTGGTACGCAGTAAATTTTGAAAATTGACCGATATGTGGCGAGTGCCATTTAAGAGAGGTTATAGCGGTGCTGTGTTATATAGAGCATAATAAAATTGGTTTAATTCAAATAAATTGTTATAAAAAAAAAAGCTATAAATATTTAGTGTGACGTGTGGATACTAGGGATGTTTAATAATCGAACGATAAGTTGTTAGCACCATTCTGCAACCGAGTTTGCAATGGTAAAATTATTAAACCCATCTGAGCCAAATTTTAACTACAAAATTTTCATAGTTCTAGGAAGATTTTAAATAGTATAGTTTACTATAATAATTCTTTAGGTAATAGTCGGCTTACGAGCCACCACCAAGTTTGATCCTTACGCTTCACTTCGAGTTTAAATTTATCGATAGTTCTTTCCTATAACCTCACATGTAAGCAAAACCTCTGCAGGTTCAACTTGGATTGTGTTGTTTAGTTTTTTGTTATATTGATATTTAGTCTTCTTAAATGTAAATAGGTGAAACAGAAGTTAACAAAATGATTTTCATAAAGGATTAAGTGTTTTATCAATTCATGGTTTCTTATTTCCTCTTATCTAATGTGTAAAAGTGTTACAAAACTTAAGAACATTAATTTGTACATGGATTTGGTGTTTTATATATTTTGATTTGTTGTATCAATTTAAGTGATAAAATTTCAGTATACATATTTTTTTGAATGGATTCTTTGTCATCCATAATACTTAATGCCCTAAAGTGAGATAGATTTATTGAGATTAATTCAATAAAACATATCGGTTTATAAATAAATGTGAGAAAGTATATCATAGGTTTCATGTTTTTTTATTTTCACTTCCCCTAAAATAATATAGCAGAAATTAACACATCCTAACTTTCAACATGGATTCTGTCTTATATTATATAATTCCTTATAACATGGAGAATGGACAATGTGAAAATAATCATAGATTAAGATATGTACTGTTGGTAATAACTATTGGTGTAATTTTATAGATTAATGTATTTTTTTTTTTAAATTTAGAAGCCTGATGATGGAACATTGCCCCCGAAACATGTAGCTACAAATGTTAAACAAATAGGAGTTATGTTAAATAAATTCTTATTGATTCTGCCTTTATATATTTATAATATCTGTGGCACCTGTGCATAGTGGGCTAATTATATTGAAGAAACAATGCTCAATTGCATTCTTCAATACAAGACTTTTATAGATAAACAAATTATTCTACGTTAATCAACTATAAGTAAAGTTCTTTAATTATGAGAGCGGGCGAAGTCGCTACGGGGAAAGCTAGTGTCTTATAATATTCAACGAACACCGTTTTTTGAAAAAAAAAAACCATCCACAGAATTGGAAATTAAATTAAAAAAAAAAAAACTGGTAAATTTTACTAGCTTTCATATGGTATAATCAAATTAATTATTCCGTATTGATTTCACGGAGAAATTTACTTTTAAAATCGGTAAAACATGGTGTTTTCATTTGGTATACAAATCAGTTACTTGTGTAAATAAGACTTTATGATAATCGCTTAGTGGAAAAATGTATTTTAAACATAATAAACTCTTGATTCGAATATAAATCAAAGAAAAGATGCATTCTTTATTGGTATCGTTGATTTATTGATTTTCGTACTGCTGTCGAACAGTGTTGGAATATCATAGTTTGCTCAATGATGATGGTTATTTGCTAGGATCTATCTTAGCTCTCCAGTTATGACACCATTCTTCAATGGAAGTGATATGTGACTGGAGTGTCTGGGATGCAGCAAATGGATCATCATTGACTGATAACACGCTGGTGTCATCAGTATAGGTTACGAGGATAGTATTAGGATGAGTTGGGGTACCAGCTGTATACACGGTATTAAGGATGGGACCCAGGATACTACCTCCGAGAATACCAGCAGACTGTTGAAAGATATGTGAGTATGTAGTATTATGGTTAATTTTAAATACTCTATCAGAAAGATAGGATCGGAGGATGAGGAAATATGTAGAAGGAAGGAATTGGTGAAGTTTGTAAAGCAGACCTGGGTGCCGTACTCGGTCAAAAGCCTGTTAAACGTCAAGAAAGACACCCGTGCAGTACATCTTGTGCTCCAATGCAGATGAGATAACGTCCACCACACGATGGCATTGTTGGATAGTGGAATAAGACTGGCAATTTCATATCTAATTTAAAAATTATTTGTTGGAAAAATAAATGTATTTGTTAAGAATGATGGTACGATCTAACAAGGGGACGTTTGCAGTTATAATTCACAGATTTGAATGCCGATTTTTGTGTGGGTAGTAGGGATCTATAGCACCATCTATAATAGTGCAAAACTAGAGTTAAAGCCGCCAATGAGCATTAGGAGCCGAGAAAAAAAATAAAATATGAAAATCACGTTTTATTTTTTTTCTCAGCTCTCAGCCAAGATAGAGAAATGATTCTTTCACGTTTAATTGTAGTTATGCATGTTATTTATATGAAAAATACTTTCGTTATGCTCAAGACACCACCCGCCTTTAGGGTGCTCAAAAACTCTAAAAAAATGACAAAATTCCAAGGAAATCCGCTGTAAATCAGTGGAAACTTTTTTTTATGAAAAAACTGACCTCAAATCACGATTTAACACACCATAAAACCCTTATATGTGTAATTTTATCAAAATCAAAAAATATGGATTTTTTACCCTTTCGAGGAGGTTAAAATTTTGAAGTTGAGATTTCACCAACATTTTCTACCGGCCATAACAACTGCTGTGTTCAACCGATTGCAATAGTAATAGCATCACTAGAAGCAGCATACATTCTGCTTTTTATCCATGCGTATAACATTGGATTTACTTCTGATTTCAGTGGACAAAAACTGATATGAATGAAAAAATCCGAGGTCAGCTATAACTTGAGATATTTCAATAAGGGGAAATCCTGCGGCCTCCGGATTTGTGCTAAACTATGCAGTTTTACAGCTTCTAGATGACCATAAAATTTGGTCTTAATCGGTAGCGAAATATATGAAATAGAGCAAATTATTTCCATTTTTTTCAGAAATTGACAGCTCCGTCTTCTAAAATCCTACAAAATTTTTAAGGTAAAAAAAAATATTTTTGATTTCAACAAAATTTAGTTTCTACATGTTTTTTGAGGTGACGAATCTGAAAATAATATCAGTTTTTAGTTTAAAAATTTTCTCTCCGCCATGTTATATAAATAAGACGTATATATTTTTATTTCAAATCGCATTGAATTCTAAGATTGATGAATAATGTAAAATTAATATTAGCTTTTTGTTAGAAATATGTATTTTTTTAAAATGGTTTTATTTGAAATTTGTTGTGTAAAAATTAAAAAAATTATAGAAATAGATCATTTTAAAACGTCTTATATATATAACATGGCGGAAAAAAATTTTTAAACTAAAAACTGATATTATTTTCAGATTCCTTATCTCAAAAACCATGTAATCAAATTTTGTGGAAACCAAATATTATTTTTTACCCCTAAAATTTTGTAGGATTTTAGAAGAAGGAGCTGTCAATTTCTGAAAAAAATGTAAAATAATTTGCTCTATCTCATATATTTCGCTACCGATTAAGACCAAATTTCATGGTCACCTAGAAGCTGTAAAACTGCATAGTTTTAGCCCAAATCCGGAGGTCGCAGGACTTCCCCTTATTGAAATATCTCAAGTTATAGCTGACCTCGGATTTTTTCATTCACATTAGTTTTGTCCACTAAAATCTAGAGTAAATCCAATGTTATATGCATGGATAAAAAACAGATTGTATGCTGATTCTTGTGATGCTACTACTATTGTAATCGTTAGAACACACCATTTGTTATGGCCTTTAGAAATTGTTGATGAAATCTTAACTTCAAAATTTTAACCCCCTCGAAAGGGGTAAAAAAAATCAATATTTTTTTATTTTGATAAAATTTCACATATAAGGGTTTTATGGTGCGTTAAATCGAGATTTGAGGTCAGTTGTTCATGAAAAAAAGTTTCCACTGATTTACTGCGGATTTCCTTGGAATTATATCATTGTTTTGTAATTTTTGAGCACCCTAAAGCCGAGTAGTTTTGAGCATGACGAAAGTATTTTTCATATACATAACATGCATAACTACAATTAAACGTGAAAGAATCATTTCTCTATCTTGGCTGAGAGCTGAGAAAAAAAATAAAACGTGATTTTCATATTTTATTTTTTTTCTCGGCTCCTAATGCCCATTGGCGGCTATAACTCTAGTTTTGCACTAATATAGGTCCCTACTACCCACACAAAAATCGGCATTCAAATCTGTGAGTTACAACTGCAAACGTCCCCTTGTAAGTTATATTTGTTGTAGTACTATTTTTTTTTTTTTAGCAGAGAAGTTAATATTTTGTGTCAGTCCACGTGCTTTACTTGAGATCAAAGTCGTAATAAGAGACTTAAGATAAGTTTAGAAATAGTTTCTTGGATATATCAAGTGTCTCGTTTCATAAGCTTATTGTTGCTCGGTAGTTTGAAATAAAATTAGATAGTGTCGTGTTGTAAGTCCTTATATTTAACACTAGCTTCCTCCGTCAAGGCTTCGTTATTATAATAACGTAATTAAAGAAATTATTATTTAACTAATAATTGAAGTTTTATATGTTTATCGTAAAGATCTTTGCAATTGCAATCTAAAGTATGCGGTTAATCATTACATTTTCAATGATATTTTTACGCATAGCAGTAATTTTTAACCTGGTTAAATTTGCATTGATTAAGTGTTTGAAGTTATGTAAAGCATAATTATGCATCCAATTTTTTTTTTTTTTTTTCAACAATATATTGAAATTTACAACTGTACAAAATTTATACATCAAGTAAATGTGCTGTTAACTATTACAATAACGTGACGAAACCTGAAAAGAACTACTCATCAGTATCACTTTAATAAAAATTCTACACTAGAAGGTCATCTTATTTTCAGACGCCTCGGAAGATTATCAGGAATGGAGTGGGAAGCAAGCTGAGAAATTAGGGGATTTGAATGGTTATGGAGCTTATTATGAAAGGATAGATATCTGGTTTGGGCTAAATCAGCAACATATGGAACATTAAAATCTATGTAGATAAGTTTGGTCGTGACATAGTAAGGAGCATTGAGGATTTTACGAAGGAATTTGGATTGTAAGGACAGGATACGAGAAGAATTAGATGGTTTGGTGAAACCCCAAAGCTCAACTCCGTACGTCCAGATAGATCTAATCACAGAGATGTATATTAGTCTTTTGTAATTAATTGGGAGCTTTGAATGTTCATCCAATTTTTCAATCTCATAGATTAATATCTGTTCAGATGGACAGAGACTATTAAGAAACTGTTGCGTTAACTGCATTATCAGTGCTTACAACATTAATCGTATTTTAAAGCACAATATCACAAAGCCAAGGTTCGGCATTCTGATTTGAAATAATTTTTAACCGGCAGAAATAATTTCATTGGTTTCATTTTGTTGAATTTTAAGTTCACTTTTTTTGTGCGTTGTCCATTAAAAAATAATACTGAATCAAACAGAGACGACATCTTTATAGTAGTCTTTTCTGATATAAAAAAAAAAAAAAAAAAAAAATGTATTAAGAAATATTAGATTTTGTACAAATGAACATACTTGTATATGACAAGGATATATTTCATGGACGTTGATCTTGGATAGATAGTAAATTTTTCTTAGTCAGCTGATTTTAGAAGATCCCATATTTTAATTACATTAACTAAAAAACAGATGAATATTAAATTTTATTAATAACTTTTAAATTAACACAAAAACAATGGGTTCAAATCTTGAATAGTGCTCCGAAAAAAAAAAAACTTTTTTTTTCTATTCATCACCCAGGGCATTGAAAATTAAATTTAAGTTTTCAATTACAGTAGAGCACTTGACAATGTGAAACTGGCTGGACCATGAAAATAATTACAAGTTTCAATGTTAGTTTACCATTAAAATAAATAAGTGAGCCTATGATTTACAAAAAAAAAATCAAAAAACAAAAAAAAAACAGTGAAATTCAGAGAAGTGTGAAACAGCTTTGACAGGGGGGGGGGCATTATTAAGCCTGTAGGATTTTCTCATTCATCGTTTTCTAGTGAAGGATATAATTGAAAGGACGAACTAGAAAAGACTCGCTCGAGTATGGCATGAAAGTCCTTTTTTGTAGAGTACTTTTAAATTTATGTGATTCTGTAACTGCTTTGTTAGATATAATTGTTTCCTTTAGCCGAGTGAGGTTAAAAGTGAAACCTGATCAAATAGATGAATAAGTTTGTATTAAAAAATATATTGAAAAAATATTATTTTTTGAAGAGAATTACAGTAGATTCAAATAAACTCTTTCAAATTATTTCTATAATTTTAATAAAATAATTTACGATATCCCAATACTCTTCGCTGATCAGATTCGCTGACAATGACTCCATCTGGACCAAACTTTAACTTGGAATTTTTAAACAAGACTGAAACGACAAGAAACTCTTTTTCAATAACAAGAACAATAACCAATTAAATTCCTCTGAGTAATTATAAAAGAATTCATAATATTTTCTCTTTACATAGGCTGCGGGTGTTCCTCAGGGTAATATACTAGATTCTATCCTCTATACAATGTACACAGCTGATATTGCAACACACCCCAGCAACGTCCATACCAACTGGGCTGATGACAGATTGGGATTGATGAATTATTCAAACATATCAGGACCTAGAGCTAACTGAATGTAAAAAGGCGAAAAGGGTCAGGTAGCTGGGTGGGTGGTCCTTTAGGTTTTCCCTATGACTGGTTGGCGCCATATAGATATGACTGGTTTTCAATTATCTGGCCCTTTCGCCTCTTTACATTTACAGTTTCCTTTAGGTTCTAATATCTTTCAGGAATTTCAAAGTACCTTTTTAATTTTGTCTCCTTAGGTATCAACATGTTGGATTTGCTTATTATTATTTTCACTCCCGAGTCTTTATTAAATTTATGGTTATCTTCATTTAGATGGATAGCGAAATTGGAGTTTTGGGTCTTATTAGTGTATGCCCTCATATGTTCATTTACTCTTTGATTTACTGATCGTCCAGTTTTTCCCAATGTATATTGCTTCACAGTCATTAAATTTTAGTTCTTATACACCGCTTTTTTGAAAGGGGTCTATTTTGTCTTTAGGTGAAGAGAAGTATGATAACAATGGTTTATCTATTTAAATGCAAGATTTAAGCCTATTTTTAAAAAATTTTATGTATTTTTTAGAACTTAATATGAATGTTTAGCATTCGAAACTAGTTTTCTAATAAAATAATACCAATAGAAGTGGCAATTAATTCATCAATCCTAATTCTATTGATCCTTCTATACCATCATAGTGTACCTCAATTGATTCTGATGCTTTTTATGTTTTTATAAATGATGTTGAATGTTTACACATTCGAAACTAGTTTTCAAATAAAAGTGACAAATAATTTATCGATTCTAATTGTAATGATCCTTCTATGCTAATTGTAAGATCCATACCTCAAGTGATGACAGATTTGTCATTAGAAAATAGAGATTAATTCATTGCATACCAATTAATTAATTAATTCAATGTCATATTATAAAAATTTAAGAATGGCGTTGCTCAGTGCGGCTGCCAATGGACTACCAGTCCATAAAGTCTAAAATGCGATTATTTTTTCCAACTTGGTTTCCTTTAGTAATCCTTTTAGTGACCTCAATGATAAGGAATTGTAGCTTTTAAACCATAATACAAAAGCAAAGGATAGAAATCATGCTTGGACAATTGGCAGATCGCTTATCTGCTTATCGCTTATCATCGATACAATTTCAATTTATTGGGCCCTTATTTAATGTTAAGTACACATCAACGTCACTTGAAGTTTTAGTATGGCAGGCATCGAAGAAGGTGAGTAATAACCATTTTTTCATTATTACCTTTGAATATTTTGTTTCCTTAATATCTTTAAATAACATTTATTCGTTAATTTTTTTTTTTTTTTTTTTTTCTCGGAACGGCCTTAAAGACCACGCGAACATCATGATTACGAGTTCTTTCATTTCATTTATTTCTCCTTCCCATCCAGTACCCTTTATCATTTTCGAATGTCTTTGCTTCCTTTCCTCCGTCCAAGCAGTTCCCCTCACCGATCTCCCTCCGCCCACAAGAACTGTAGTTTCCTGTAATTTCTTTCTATAGCTTTCACTGTCCAAACAATCCCGATCCGCTATTCCCAACCTCTTCATTTCTTCTATCACCTGCTTGATGTACGCTGGAGCACTTTTATACCCTCTCATCTTTGAGAAGACAGCCTTATTTAGTCTTTCTGGAGGCATTCTCACCATATGTCCGTAGAATCTCAACCTCCTAATCCTGATCTCTGTTTCTAGGTCTCTTAGATCTCCATAAATTTCTTTGTTAGGCCTCAACCTGTACCCTTCTGGTGTCTTTTGAGGGCCATAGATCTTTCTCAGAATTTACCTCTCGATCTTTAGGAGTTTCTCGAGGTTGGGGAGACACATGGTTTCCATCCCGTATAGTATGACTGGTCTGACTACTGTGCTATAGTGCCTCAGTTTTGCTTTGATGGAAAGATTCTTCTTATTATATATGTTGCCAGTCAGAAAGCTTAGTTTACCTAGTTTGGTTATCTTGTCTTTAGTACTTTCCTTTTCCTGTCCGTTGCTACAGATGGTTTCACCCAAGTATTTAAACTTATGGGTCACTCTTATTGTTCCATATTTGCTTTCCACCGATTTCTTCTGGAAGTTTGTGTTTGTTGTCATTAATTCTGTCTTCTCAAAGGAGATCTGTAGGACGGCTCTTTCCGCCTATCTGGTTAACTGCCTCTTCCTCCGACTCTGCCAACAATGCCAGATCATCCGCATAGGCAAGACACTTGACTTTATGAATTTATTCGTTAATATATTTATAACATTAAAAAAAAAAAAACTTAAAATCAACATATTTCAATTTCGACCCAAAACATTTTTAGTTTTTTGAAATATTTTGATTTAATAACAAATATACACCATGAATATACAAATCATTCCTGCTTTGAACTGCTTTGAATGGTTCTCTGTTAATTTATTTCAGAAAACATAGACCTGAAAAACATTGATGTAATTAATATTTTATATGTGTGTATATATATTAATATTTTAATATCTTCGGACCCTTTAATATCTGCAAGCAGGAAAGCAAGCCACTCAAATTCAAAGCACAATTTAGAGGACATTAAAAAATATCTTTTGGGCGATGATGAATATTCTATGGATTCACTTCAATCTCACCTACGTCACCTGATGAGAGTATGTCAACAAGCAGTGACTTAATATAATTTTCAGATCTACCTTGATTCATCTATTGTAAATTTTATTGTTTGTGATATTAGTTATTATGTAGAAAGTCTAAAAAAACTTAATTTTTATTCAAAAATCTTCAAAGATCTTTAATACATTGTGTTTTTAATGATTAAGTGAGAGTTTTCTTCAAAAGCCCGTTTTAAAGAAGTTGAAATATGTCGAATTAATGTTGTTTTTAAAATGTTATAAAGATTTTATAATTCTTTCCCGTCAAGAATGACTTTTGTCTACTTCGACCGTAAGAACGCCGCACAGTGGGACGAGCCAACGTAATTTGTTGGACATTGGTTGAAAAGAAAAATTTATATTTATGGCTTGAATCATTGATAAAATGTTTGCTATGGTCATTGTCGATAAACAACAGTACGTTAAACATAATTTTATAACGCACAAACAGTAAAAAAGGTCGAGAAACTAGGCTTGTTTGAAAGATTCTCGCAAATTTCCCGTTTTGTTAAATTGCATTAGTATTGTGTACACGTCCGATTTAAATTTTTTGTTTTTCACAGCTTTAAGCATGATATCACAATTGGCTATAAAACATTTTTCTGTTAAAATAATGATTACAAAAAATAAAAATAATAAATTTATTTAAATTATTTAATTTCAACAAAAAAATTAATTTTAGAAAAATGTTTAAACTTGTTTAAGTCGAAACCCATTTTAATTCAAAATATCAATACTGAAAAGTAACTTAAAATCGAAATAGTCTGCGACCTTGGAGAATATTTGGAATTAATGATTTTTTTGCGTATTTATAGGATTTGCAGAACTCCTTCCCCTCACATTATAATCCTTGTTTTACCCCTTTATTTAGTCTGTTTATATCTTTTTAGTGTTTTCACTTCAGCAGTAATCCCATTGGGTTATTTTACCTAGATATTTGTCAGCTAGGATACTAATGGGGATCATTTTGGCCAAAAAAAAGCGGCTTCGTTAGAAAGTGTCCGAAAACTTTTGGTAATTTTGAATGCCATTAGCCTCTGGACCCTTTCCAGCTTTGCCTTGTTGTACTTAATCTGAATTCCTGGATGCCGTATTTCCATGCCTTAAGTAATAATTGGCAAAATTGCGCCTTTATACAGAACCTTCAGGGCCTCCGTTCTCAACCCCCATGTCGCACAATGGGACGAGCCTATGTAATTTGTTGAACATTGGTTGAAAACAAAAATTTATATTTGTAGCTTTAATCACTTATTAAATGTTTGCTGTGGTCATTGTCGATAAAGAACAGTACGTCAAACATAATTTTATTACGTACAAACAGGACATCAACATCCAAATACTACGTTTGTTTGAAAGGTTTCGCAAATTTCTCGTTTTGTTAGATTGCATTAGAAATTGTTAACACATCCGATGAAAATTTTTTGCTGTTCACAGTTTTTAGCATAATAAAATAATTGGCAATAAAACGTTTTCCTGTAAAAATAATAATTTCAAAAAATAAATGTATTTAAATTTGAAAATTTCAACAAAAAAATTGATTTTTGAAAAATGTTTATACATGTTTAAGTCGAAACCCATTTTAATTTAAAATATCGATTATAAAAAGTAACTCAAGATCGAAATGGTCTCCGACCACTTGCGACCACGGAGAATATTTGAATTTACTTTGATAATTCAACTTGTACAAAAAAGTGGTCCAAACTGCTGTAACAAATGGACTTCACAAATGTTATCCACAGGTATTCACCAATAAACTTGCTTAAAATTGATATCGGAATAGGTCTGAATGCTGACACTGACACGACGAATTTGAACGAATGGATCCAACGATAACATTTCGATAACCACAGTGTAGGAGCCTGTGGGCTATAATTGATTACTTCTATTAAATAACTAAATAGTTCCGTTTTAGGTTGGGGACAATATTTAAAATAATAACTACCTATCAGGTATCTGACAAACCGCAAATTTTTAATTTTTTTAGTAAATCCGATCGACGAAAAAGGCATAAAACACGTATAACTCACATAACGGTAAACTGATTGATTTGCAGATTTTTAAATTCGATAGAGCACATCAAAAATCATAGAAAATAATATCCCTTGAATCAAAACACGAAAAAAACGAAAATAAGATTTTTTTAGACATAGTATTGGTTAACAGAGCAAAGTCCTGAAAATATGGAAAAAAAACTGACTTTAGATTCGAATTCCACACCTTTGAAAACATACCCATATGAAATTTGAAGTCGATGCAATAATTTTTAGAGGCTCAAAATGCGATGTCCAGAAAAAAACATAGTTTCGTCCCACTGTGCGCCGCTTGTGTTATTATTTTATGCTTTTTAGGTGCTAAATTGAATGAAATTTACTATATAGCTCTATTATAGACCCAAGGTTCCTTAAATTAGGTTAAAATTCATTATTAAGTTATATTTGGAAATAAATTAAACATTTTGGAAATTTTTTTTAATGTAATTTGAAAAAGGTTACGTAATAGGTTTTACAAAGTAATTTCAGTTGAACTCAATTGAATGGACTGGACAGTTATTTACAATTATCAATCTTATATTAAAAAATAAGTTTGATCTTCATATTATCATAGTGGTATTTTTTTCCGTTATTTTTTAAAATGTATTTTCATTATAAATGATTCTTTAATTGTTTTTAATAGATCTGTATTTATTAGAATCAGCTAGGTTTAAAATATTATAAATGTAATATATATTAATAAAACACATTTTTTTTTATAATTTGATTTTAAATCTCTGAATTTAGTTATAAATATAGAGCGAAAATGATTCCAGTGGTAGAATATCCTAGCCATTGATATAAAAGAATGAAATAAATAAATATGATAATTTTCATAAGAGAACTAAGGTATGCAATAATTAAAACTCAGTGATACAAATAAAAACCCCATAAATAGATCATCTAAAGCCCAAAACTTTTATTTTCAATTGATTTTTTTTTTTTTAATTTGAAGAGCTATTTTTGAAAATTAATCTTTCTATAATATTTCGGTACTAATTCTCTCAAGAACAGTTATGTGTTAGTTATTTTTGTGTAGAAAACCAGAAATCATATCAAATATATTAAATAAGACATAAATAAACAAATTTACATATATAGTAAGCCAATTTTCACATCCTAGTTATAAAAAAAAAAAAATAATTTCTAAAAATCATTTTCTGTATAATGAAAAATAACACATAAATTCATCCCTTGAACAAATATGTCCGAAGCCGGGATTTATATTTATAACACGCTTTCTCAGATACCTCTACTTCAATTTGAACCCCTAAAAAGAGCCTAGTTCGGAGTAGCTTTTTTTGAAAGACCAAGTGAAATGAACATAAGTTAAATTTACGTGACAGCTAACTTCGAAAATTCCTGGCAGTCAAGGTTGTGGCTACATTTACAAAATAAAAATCGTCCATAAACCAGTAGACATCAATAGTGAAGTTCAAAGGGTTATACATAATTTTTTGCAAAAATTCAGTCTCATAAAAAATTATTTTAACAGAACTTCTAAACCGTGTTATTTTCTCAACTTCAGAAAAGGGCAACTTCAAGGACGTGTAGAGACCCTGGTAATGAAATAATCGAAAAATAAGTTCCACAACTTTGTGCTACATTTATTTAGGTATATAAAAATAATGAAAAAATCAAAAACAAAAATCATAAGATTTTAGGGTTTTTTCCACGTTTGCCCCACTGTGCGCCGTACTGTGCGTCGTAACGAAATTTACAATTAATACAGCAGATCCTATCAAATTACTATAAAAAATTGTAATATTTATATGTTTGTCGACAGTCGCTTCTCTAAACTACTCGAGAAGTATATTACAGTATTATGGTTTACTTTTGCGATGTTTTGAAAACACACTTCTTACGTACGAGTGAAATGTCCTATTAGAAAACGGCTTACAAGATATTGTAATAATATTCAAATATTGCTAGACAAACGTTCTAGGCTTCCAGTTAATTACATATTTCATTATAAACTCCTTTATTATGAAAAATGTAAATTTTCTTTTAAATATTTTATTTAACCGAAGAAGAAATAGTTTGATTTATTCCAGGTCACATAAACTAAATATTGTTAAAATCTAAATAATAATACCCGATACACTTTATGAGCTAGACGACAATAGACTTCCATTTTTCATGTTTTGATATTACTCCATCGATCGACTTGGGCTAGCTATAAAGCAGAGGCCAGCTGGATAGCCTATCACAGAGGCACCGGTCTGAGATAAAATAAAAGATAAAATCTATATGCCAATAAGAAAACTAAATTATATTTCTTCTTCTTTATTGGCGCGACAGACGCATGAAGCTGTCCTTGGCCTGCTCCACAGCCCTCCTCCAATCGTCCCGATCAGCTGCTCGCCTTAAATATATTTTAGAAACTTTTAAGTCCTCGGAGACGCCATCGAACCATCTTCTCTTCGGCCTTCCACGAGGTCTCACTCCATCCGGTCTATCCCATAACAATTTTCGGCATGTTCTGTTCTCACCCATCCGGTATACATGCCCCATCCATTTTAGCCGTTGAACTCTTATGTATATCGTCAATGGCAAGTCACCATACAAATCGTATAGCTCCCGGTTCTTCCTTCGCCGCAAATATTAAATTCTATTTAAGCATAAACAATCCATCTTTAGTGTCTAATAGCGTACATATATAAAACATTTAAATTTTAATAAGCGGATAAAGATAATTCGTGTTTTTATTTCATTAATTTAATATTTTGATACTAAATAAAAAAAAACCTGTCTTTAAACATTACACCTGCTTAAGTATAATCCCAATATAGAAACCTCATTTTTTGATCACTTGAGGTACACCATGATGGTATAGAAGGATCAATACAATTAGAATTGATGAATTAAATGCCACTTCTATTGAGATTGTTTTATTAGAATACTAGTTTAGAATGCTAAACATTCATCTTCAATTCTAAAACATGCAAAATGTTCACCGCATCAGTTAAAATAATAAAATCAGATAAACATATTCAATTGCCCCATTTTAAATTTGTTTCCAATAGGTACGGAAAAATCCAATGAGACATAAGGAAAATCCTATAGTAAATCACAAAAAATTACCCCACCTGCCTCCTTTAACTTCTCATGGTGGGTATGTTTCAGTTATCTCTTAGACCTCCTGAAGTGACTTCTTGTCTTACATTTTGGAATACTTTAGTATATATAATCCATGTAACATAGTAATGATGTATTGAAAATTTTGTATGTTTTACAGCTGAAGATGAATGTTTAGCATTCGAAACTACTATTCTAATAAAATAATTCTAATAGAAGTGGCCATTAATTTATCGATCATAATTTTTAGAGTTTACTCTACATTTGTTTGTGAAATTTAGATTTTTACGTCCAATAAAACAATTTGTGGCTCATTCGTGATATTAACATCTTATTTACATTTAGATATAAATTTAAACATGATTCCTAACGAATAAATGCGTTTTCTACAATTGAAAGAAAATAGTTTTTGACACATTGTTGGTCAATAAGTGCTACCTCATCTTTGATCGTTATTGAAATCTGGGAAATTTTCAAAATTTGGTTGTATGTATAAAATTAAACTCCTCTTGCGAATTTTAGTTTGTTATCAATTAAATTTATATAAAGTCATAAATTTTTTAGGCTGAGGATAAAATGAAATTCTGAAAAATCTGCTTGATATATTATTCTGCCCCATTATGATCCAGGGTGTTTGGTTTATGGTTGAGGCAATGTAGAACTCTTTGATAAACAATTGTTTTGATTTATATTTTTGTTTTTAATCGATCGTTTTAATTTTTATTATTTACTTTTTTCTTATTAAAAATAAAATCTGCTATTGATAAAATCACGAGAGAAATAAAGCAAAAAATCATTTTAATACCATGAAATAATTCAACTTCTCACATTATATTTTCAGAGTTAACTTTTATACGTTGTGATCATTCTATTAGTATAAAGCCTAAAGAATTAAGCATAAAGTATAAAGCATCTGCTATAAGGACACTGTTTTACAGATCTGTCAGGATCTGACGGTTTTTTGAGGCCGAAGGGCATCCTTGGCCATTCTCTCCTTCCACAATTAAAATTAGTTTTCGTCCTTAAGGATTCTGTTTTAAGATGGTGGAATTTTATTAGTTTTTTTCGTCCTTAAGGATGATATGTTTTAACGGTTTTTAAGTTATCCGACAGATAACTTCCACCATTGTTGTCCTCCGAGATACAAAATTTTGAATTTTGTTTTGAACATTGTGAAATTGTTTTAAGGAAGTACATATAGCAATCATTTTTAAATCGATTTTATACCAAAATTGCAGCATTATAGATAACCAGCTGTTTTTGTAGTCATAGCAATGACAAAACATTTTGTTTGTTAAATGGTAAGTTTTTTTTTTTTATTGTTTTTGTTAATACTATAGAAATGAATTTAATTTTTTCTAAAAGTTATTGCCTTTAATTAAACTTTATTGTTTGGTTTGTTAAAGACTGTGGGTGTTGTTACAAGGGACTGACTTTTTAAATAAATATTATTTAGAATTTTGAACTCGTTGTGAATTTATTATAAAGAAATACATAATGCATTTTTTTATGAAATACAGTAATATTTTAAGGTAGATTTTATAACAAAATTGTCAGATGTTTTTTGTAGTCATATCAACTGTATGGTATGTTATGTTATTATGTCATGTTATGAATGGAAAGTTTTTGTCAATACTATAGAAATGAATTTCGTTTTTTCTGAAAGTTATTGTTTTATCGATCATTATTGGTTTATTTGGAAGACTGGGGTTGTTGTTACAAGGGACTAACTTATAAAACAAATATTATTTAGAATTTTGAACTCATTTTGAATTTATTTTAAAGAAATACATACTGCTTTTTTTAAGGAAATACAGTAATTTTTATAGCAGATAGAATTGCCATTACAACTAGCCTACTTATACATGATGAGTAGGACTTCAATATATCAAAATATTTTCTTATTGTGAACAAAAGTGCACATATCTAGTTTTTTTCCCAAATGGTACAGAATTGTAGTATTATAGATAATCAGCTGTTTTAGTAACCATAGCAACTGTGTGGTAGGTTATGTTTTCATATGATGTTTTTTGTGTGTTATATTTGTGTAGTGGAAAGTTATTATTTTTTTTTTTTTTTTTTTTTTATTAACAATATAAAAAAAGTATTTAGCTCCTACGAAAATCTATTGCGCTTTATCGATATGAATTGGTAGGTTTAGAGGAGTGGAATTGTTACAAGGGACTGTTGGAGTTGAACTTAGGTTCGCTACGGGTCAGTTCCTTCAGCAAATGTTTGACTAGGTCACCTCTATCCCAGTTCCTAACTTCTCATAGTTCATCTTCGACAGTAATAACTTTCACAATTACAATACAAATACTATAAACCCTGGTAAAATCCTCTTCAAACATATAAAGATATAAACAGAAAAAATTGCAACATTTTTATCAATACCAACTAAATTATTATATATATTAATAATTATTATATATTGAAAGATAAAGGTTATCTTAATCCTTAGAGGCTGTCTTTCGTCAGAGAGCCCAATTAGGGATTACTCCACTATGAGCATGATATAGTCCTTTGTCAGCAATACCTAGGGAAAAGTTGTCAAAAAAAAAAATCAAGATTCAAAAGAATAAATACAAAGGTTAGATGGAGGGAATATATTATTAATTAAAATGGGTTCGTAAAATAAGAAAAAAAAGTCTTTTGATAGAGGAAATAATTCCTGGAAGGAGGAAGAGTCGTTGCGTAAGATGGACCAGATCATATAACTTTGCTTTTTCTACAAGGCAGTTGTTTTTTGT
>RCWM02001200.1:0-74001 GCA_003667255.2 Euschistus heros
TAAATATTTTTTGGTGAAAAGGCATTAAAGAATATTAAATATGTGTATAGAGTTTAAATAAAGCTCTGGAACCTGGTATAAAAAAATTTCAATTAAAAAATACATTAACATTTTTAATTTCTTTAAAACCACACTCATCCTGTTTCGGGAAAACTGTTTTCCCATCTTCAGGTTAGAACTCTATAACAATTAAGCAATTTTTTATTGTTTCCACATTGCCATATTTAATATTTAGTTATTTTATTAGGCTTTATCTTGGTAAAAAATAACAAGGAGTTCCCACATTTTAATTATTCCTAAAGTTGTTTAAGGTATCTGCGAGGGCATTATTAATCTCTAACCTCAGACGCTTTGACTCTATGATGAGGCACAGTGCAGAACCCTTGCTGTCCCTGGTGACCAACTGCTTGTGAAATTCGATGCTTGAACACCTAGTTTCTAAATTACAATCCCGAGGCCTCAATTCAAAGCAGGCTGAACTAGAGATCCTACTACTGCAGCACCGGCCAGCGTTTGTGGCTTTGACAGATATCCTGATTCTATCCCGCAAACCGATTATTCTTTCCATGATACGTTGTGTACAGAGAAACCACGCAACACGGTACACACCTGCAGGAAGTAGCATTCTCGTCAAATAGAGAGACATACCATTCACGCCCTATTCCGAATCCAGTGATTCCTGCGAGGGAACCCACATCATATCCACAGTTTGATGTCCACTTGAAACACCGTAGTACCGGTTCAGTTGTGTCCTACAGAGAGAGCGACGTGCAAATCAACGACGGTACGCAACCTATTGGTCCATGCTCAGACGAAGAGCATGTATGTCGTCCTTGGAGACCTCAACGCCCGTCATACAGCTTGGTTCTGCCCCCGCAATATCCACTGTGTACTATCATTACGAAGATGCGTCTGGGCCGTCTTCCACCCGGTTGCACACATTCAGGCATATGTCCAACTCATCATGGACCTCAACGCTGGACCTACTCCTTACCAGAGACCTCCACACCATTACAGACTGTCAGGCACTGCCATTTGGACCGTCGATCACCGCCCTGTGATCTACAAATTTGAAGGGGTCACCAGTCAACGGATTTTGCCGCCGTCAACGAGGGTATCTTCTGCATAAAGCGAATTGGAAGGGCTACAAAACAAGCCTAGATTGAACGCTCCCTCAAGTGACTCTTGTCTGACACCAGCGTGGTTGAATTGCAAGCGGTAGATACATCACTACATTCATAACTGGAAGCTGCGGACCAAATATACCAAAATTTTCCCCACTGCCAAATTATCAGAGGCCCCCACCGCCGCATATTTGGCATTGATAGCTCAAAGGAAAACAATTACGAAATATATTTAACTGCACGGAAGGACTACAACCCTAAGCCCACCATCAACGCCATGAATGAAACGCCAAATTGCAAGCCCTCATGAGCGACTGAAGACAGCCATATGGCATGAACAGTTTACGGGCGGATGCACAATGACCATCGTCAGTTCTGGAGGTTTAATACGGACATTCATAAGCAAGAGGAAAGCGGTGCATCTAACCTGCGGAGACGATCTGCTGCCACCTAAAGAACAAGCCGAACTTATTGGCCATGGCCTATACCACTAAGGACGCTGAGAGGACGGCTACGCACCACTTCCTACGCCTGGCTCACAACCAAACTCCAACGAGACTCCTATCTTTTTTAACGTTCAAGCAACTTGAATCCGTACTGCGCCGCACAAAGGGCAAGAAATCAAGCTGGAATGGACGGCATCCCATCAGTGCTTCTGAAGATGTTACCCAGAAAAGGGAAGGCGTACCTCCCAAATATCTATAATCATGCTTTCGTATATCTTAACTTTCCTAATGCCTGGGAAAGAGGCTGTTTGAGTTCCGTTACTGAAACCAGTAAAAGGGGTGCCTCTGCGGACCACTATCGTCCCAATCGCCTCTTTCTTTTCACATCCTACAAGGTCTTTGAGCGACTGTATCACTATCAACTCGTGAACCACTGCTTCATTGAAGGCGTTCACCCTCCCGAACACTGGGTTCCAACGAGTGTCCGCCTGTGAGCATCATCTGGTGAAACTTCAAGACGCATACCATTACCCAGATCCAGGAATAAAGCTACGGCGTTTTATATCCCTCGATTGCTCCACAATCATTCGACTGTTGCTCACATCCGCTGTTACTGCGGCGGCCATTTTGAAGAGTTTCAGTTTCCCGGAGCCTTACGACACTACCTCAGCGGTAGCCGTCTTATAGTGAGGTAGGAAAGCCTATCCGCTCGTGTCACCCACGACATGTGGAGTGGCCACAAGGTTCCGTCCTGCGGACCAATACGTCTTCAATGTTTTCAACTGCACCATATTTTGCCATTCAACAGCCTGAAGCCGGTGGTGCTGCCTAGTGCTGACAAAATCAGAGGGGTTATGCCCTCAGCATGCTGCGAAAAGGCAACTTATTATGGCTGATAAGGTCAACAGAGACCATAGTTGAAGCCCTCAAGTCGTGTGGACTCAAGGTGAACCCTAGAAAGAGACCGACCGCCATCATATGTCTTTTCAAAAGGGAGGAAAGCGATGCCTACCCACTATATGTGGTACATTGTGAAACAGACACTATCAAACTCCCACCCTCTACCTAGGCGTTCAACTATTATCGACACCTTACTTTCTCTACTCATGTGAGAAGTGGGATTAAGCTGGCCCGCCAGAAGACATACCGCCTTAACTACCTCTTGACATCTCCTCACTGTCTCTTCGACTAAAAATTTCAGCTATACAAAGCCATCATCCGCCCCACCCTACTTCACAGTTTCAATGAAAAAAGTCATATTTGAAACCGCTATTTTCTCTCAACTTTTTTTATTTTGAATAATCATTTATTTTTTTAATTCCATTTATTAAATTATTAATTTAAATAATTCGATCATTTTAATTCTGAAAGGTGAATTGAGAAAAGCAGTAGATTATGGATGTACATATACATGACTTATTGTTTTTCCCAGTCAAAGAGAATTTGTATAAATTATTTTTTATGTTTTTCTTAGTCAGGGAGAAATTGAGTTTTGTCCAGGATTCCAGGATTGTCCAATTTATTCTTAATGCCTAAACACCTCAATAGCGTTAAAACCTTAATAGTTTCACCCATTTAGGATTATATTAAACCCTGATATTTCAACATCACTTGGAGCTATAGAATCAGTTTTAAAATTCTTAAAATCAAATAATCTCTGTACAGGCATACAATATTGGTAGGTACTAGGACAAACGAACAAATAAAAAATAGTAATAAAAATAAATAAATAAATAAAAGGGCTATGTTTGTACGTATGTGAAAAAAAGAAGACGTTTGAAGATATAAAATAATAATTGAATGGGTCCGCCGAAAAACGTTCTAAGTGACAAATATAAAATTTTGTGTAAGCAGTGAAAGAAAATCATAATCTAAAGTTTTTGTTAGTTATGTAGGTTAGATTTTATATTCACATACTAATTTGTTATATTTACATGTATAATAACATAATGGAGTACTATACCATACTAAGACGTACCATTACACATTTTAAAAACTTTAAAATCGCCACTTCCGAAATTTTGTCGCTTAGAACGTTTTTCGGCGGGAGTCACCTGTGGTGTAGTGGTTAGCATAGCAACCTACTAAACCCAAAATCGCGGGTTCGCAGCCTGGCAGATGACCTTAGGATTTTTAATAGGGAGTAAAAGCTATGCCGTCCTTCGGAAGGGACGTAAAATGGGGGTCCCAAGCCTGTGCGATGATGTCAGGTACTCGTTAAAGATCCCTATCCTAATTATACCTGGAGAGGCAAAATTTAGGACTCTCACCGTAGCATCGTCCGATTAGCCGTAGCAGCATAACGTGACGTTGAACGAAATAAAGTGTTAATAAAGTACCTAGTTGTACACCAATGAAAAAACTACAAACAAATATTATTTTTGTATTTTTTTGTCTTTTATTTAATAAACTGGATAGGACTTGTAATGGCAATAAAAAAAAAATAAATAAAGAAAAAATGTTCACTTTTATCATGAGGAAATATTTTAAATGATATTAAAAACCTTTGCCATTAAGGTAGGTTAAACCTAAGAATAAAATTCAGCCACGCTAGGTACTTTCAAGTATTGAACTGAGATCTGCTGAATTCTGCGAAGTCAGTATCGTGACTGACTCGTTTTGTATAGAACTCAGGGTTGGACACTATCAGAGATCTGTTCCGTTGAAGTGTGTTTGAGGATGTGAAGGGAGCACAAACCATCACGCAGCTTGCTCAAGGTGCTCTGATATGCAAATGGTGAAATGTTTTGATTTTAAGGCGGATTATTCAGAGCTTATGTATGGAATAAATTAAATAACAATATTTTCATTGGCAAGAATATTGTGCCTTACAGTGTTACAATGTTTTAGATTATATTCAACGTAAGGGCGCTAACATTATTTTTGATTCCAAAAATTTAAGTTAAACTATTTTTTTCCTTCCACATGTAATCTACACGAAAATATATTTGATACCAATTATGATCATTTTCAACTCGCAATAATGTACTCGAAACAACCTGAAAGTTACTCCATTTATTTATTTATTTTTTTCGTTTATTATTTATCCCTCTTTTATTTTATTTTTTCTTTGTTACTCCCTTAATCGCCGCTGTATGTCGCTCCATAAAATTTAAAAGCATAAGAGCTTTACCAATCCTTAACCACATCATAACATCCGAAAGGATGATAGTTTGTCAAAATTATATTTAGGTATATTATATTTCAGTGATATAATGTAATATAAAAAAAAAAAAAAAAATAATAATAATGATGTGATGGAGTAAAATAAAAAGTTTCTTTCATTTTTTTTTTAATGAATGTTCTATTTAGTTTGCGCAATCAATGCCCATTAATTTACTCTTCATTTAAGTGATATGTTTACTATCTTAACATTCAATGTATATCATTATTTAATAAATTTCATTACTTCTATCCTTCATTGTTAGTATAATAAAATGAATAAACAGTTTGGAAATTTATAATTGTTGATTAGACTTTCAAAGAACCTACCCTTCTTGGAAGTCATACAGCAGCCCCTGGATAATGCATTGGGTGTGGGGGTGACTCCAGCCGTAGCCACGCTCCAGCAGCTTCTGCAGCTCTGCCTCAAGTATGCCCAAATCTTGCTCGTCAAGTGAGTGTCTGAAAGAGAGAATAGATTATTATTATTAATTACTATTTTTCTCTGGAGACTGCAAGTAGGGAAGAGTAATGTCTACGGATTAAGAGCAAGCTAGTCCTCAACAAAATGCTGAAGTAGTGTGGCATTAATTCCATAGCTATTTAAATTGCTTCAGTCGTATAAGGGGAAGAATGACGTCGGACAGGGTTCATAGGTAGAAAATCAACCAAACATCGTGGAAGCTTCTTTTGAAAATGGACACTGCAGGTGACCATCATGTAATAATTTAGAGTTCCAACGAAGCAAATAAAAGGAACGGAAATGTGAGATAGAGATCAATTCTTTTATCATTAATAATATAATGAAGATGTAGGTAGTTAGGGTGTGCAGTTATTGAAACACAATTAAAATATAAATTATAATTTATTGCGCCAACCTTTCGGCCTATAGTGCAAGCCTTCACCAGGGCCAGAAGAAAAAAAAAATATGACAAAAATCAAAATAAGTAAATTAAATATTTTGTGTTTATAAAGATAAAAAAGATATTACAATGAAAGACCAGTGGATATAGTTGATGGGTAAATACATAAATAAAGTAGGCAGTTGACAATATAGTTGATAAATAAATACATAATGTATAACAATTAGATAAATAGTATTTATGACTATGCACTGAAAAGTACATAGTGAAAAGGAAAAGAAAAAAGGAGCAGCTGTCATAAATTGTGAGTAAAATTAGCTAGCATAAGCAAGTTAACATAAAGTATAAATAACAATTAAATTCAAAAATAATAATATTGATAATTTAATGGAATGAAGAAATTGAGAGTATTGAGCAGGAAAGGAGAATAAGAAATGTCGGCACAATAAATTAAAATTTATTTTTTAATTGTGTTTCAATGAGTGTACACCTTAACTACCAACATCTTCATTATTGCCAGTGTCAATAAATACCTCATCAACATTAATTGATATTATTTGTTTTTTTGAATTCTTAACTACACCACCGTTTTCGAAAATAACTTAAAGGTTTGGTACCATTGATGTTACTTCAAAAAGATTATAAAGATACTATTGTCTAAAATTAAATTTAAAATTGGCGCGTCTTGTTAATATCTAAAGTTGTAACGACGACTTTTTATAGGTTAGTAATATATTTAAGGAAAACAAATAAAATTATAAAATTAAATTGAGAAAATAAGTTATAATATTGTCAATAACTTATCATATCATAAAATAAATAATTTATGTGTTTTTTTATAATAAATTCTTCATATTAAAGTTCCTAATGTTATTTTCAATCTGCGATATGAAGTAATAACGAAAAAAATCAATTTCAGAGTGAATAAAGTGTTAAATGACAGTTTTAAATTATCTCAGTAAAGTTCAAAAGTCTATAAAAAGTTTTTTGTGTCTACCTTAAATGTTCAACTTGATGTCCCATAAAATCTCTTCACCATTAACTGAACGAATCTACATAATCTTATATATTAGATTGAAATATCGTGAATGTTCTCGACGAATTGTAGAGTTGAACCTTTGAAATTATTCAGGAATCGATAAAGGAGGTGGCGGACGTTAATTACGTTGTCAACGGAAGAGGTTGGGATTTAGTTGAGGCAGCACTCAACGGGCAGATGTGTTCCTGGCGTGGAGTTGAAGGCAGTTCCAGTCCAACATCGGAGTGCTTAGGTCAACAAATTCTAAACCTCCCGGATCATAGTCAAATCAGTGTGACAGTAATATTTTTATTTATTCAAATTATATATACTTTATTAAATGTTAGAATACCACCAAAGAAAATATTCAAATTTGTTTGGTTGATTACCAACGACAATGTAATATTTCTTATGTTAATTAGCAACAAAATTGAGATTTTTCACGATTTATATTTCGATTTTATATTTTATATCTATATTTCTTTATGGCAGAAAATGTAATATTTAGACAATTGTATTATAAACATAAATTTTTAAATAATGAAGAAGATATTCTGGTATGCAGTCAAGAGAAAAAAAAAAGAAAAAAAAAAGACTGATGTTAAACGATTTTAGTAGATTCTGCCTGTCTTCTTCAGGGATAACATAAAACTAAGTGTGTTAAAAACTAAAATACAATTGATATCAAAAGTAGTAATTACATAATTAAGTATGGCATATATATTCATGATATAACTAAAATAAAAACAAGAACAATTAAAAAAAAAAATAAAATAAATAAAGGATTATTGATATTTACAACTGTATTCGTTATACACAACAAGTAAATTTGAGGAAAATTATTACAGTGACATGTCAATAACATGTAAAGAACTACTCATTAGTAGCACTTCAATAGTTCTGCATTATAAGGTCTCTTGGCCATCTTCTTTTCAAACGCCTCGGAGGATTATAGGGAATGGAGTGTGAGGCAAGTTGGGAGTCTAGTGGATTCGAGTGGGTACGGAGTTTACTATGAAAGGATAAGTATTTGGTTTGGTCAGAATCAGCAACTTATGGAACATTAAAATCTTTATAGATAAGTTTGATTGTAACATAATAAGGATCATGGAGGATTTTACGAAGGATTTTGGATTGTAAGGATTGGATACGAGAAGAATTGTAAGGTTTAGTGGAGCCCCAAAGCTCAACTCCGTATATCCAAATAGGTTCAATTACTGCCATGTAAATAAATTGGGAGCTTTGAACGCTTGTTTAATAAATGTTGGAGTAATTGGAAACGTCGAGCAGTTTCTTGACTTTTAAGTCTGGTATTTAAACAAAATATAATATAAAAAGTTCAGAAAAAATAAATAAAATAAATAATAACTAAAATACATAATAAATGAAACATGAAAGAGGACAGAAGGAAAGTTTAGACAAATAAATAAAAAATGAAACATGAAAGAGGACAGAAGGAAATGTTACTGCTATAAATAAAGATAACATTAATCTAAAAAATAATAATATATTTCTATATAACATTAAACTATCCTTCCGTCCTGTTTCATGTTTCATTTGTTATGTTAATTTAATTCATATGATCATTATTAGTTTTGTTTTTATTTACATTTTTAAAATTATTCTGCACCTTTTTATATTATAGTTTATTTTTTTTTTTTCCCTCCTTTATCTTTCCTATCTTTTCCATGTCCTTGCCATACCATTTTTATCATCATATATTTAATCAGTATTCCCCGTCGCGTGTTCGCCCGCTCTCTTAAATAAAGAACTTGGATAATTTTAACAAATAATTAAAGTTTTATTTAGTTATCAATAAAAATTTTGTTTTGTAAAAAGCATGTAAAGAAAGATAAAATAAATTCATAAGACTTAATAAACTACTTTTCGAGTTGTGAGAATGATTCCAGTCCTGGAAAGCTCTGCATACTAATAACTGTGAGAGATATAGTTAGTCCGAAGAAGATAACGTTTTTGTAAGTCTAGCCTTGTGGTTGGTATATTGCAATAGCAAAAGAAACTTTAATAATTTGAATTGAAATGGTTGAATAGTAGGAATTTTTGGGATTCTAGGAGTTCTTCATTCTGAGTTCTTCAGTCGTTGTTCCAGTGGGAATTATAGCATCAATGTTATTTTCACGTGTAGCTATAATTTTGCTACATTGCTCTGATTTGGTTGAAGAATACGTAAAAGCAGGATTGGAAATCCAGTTTTTAATTTTATTGAACAAGTTGGTAATCATTTTGGGCAGAGAATATTTACTGTATTATTAGCAATATATCTGTCCTATTTTGAAACTTTTCTAGGATCCACATGTCGCACCACAGATTTATAGATTTTTGAATAACAATTAAATCGGAAATAAGTTAACTTTATTAGCTTTACATTACACTGTAACATTGGATCGTCTCTTACAGAATGTTGCTTTCGTCTCTATCAGTAGATTTTCAAAATTGACTGGAATTCACATATTTATCGCATTTTTTATAAAAACATAATTGAAAATAAATAAATTGTTTTACTGCTAAGCCTTTCTTGAACTACGAAGATGATGTAGTTAAAATCTGGTACAGATCGGTTCTGTAGTTTTTGTGGATAGTGATCACAAACGATAAATGGAATGTCCTTTTATATAATAGTATAGATGTAACTGTTGCGAAAAAGACCAAACATGATCACGCAAAGCTTCACTTTTGGTTGGCGCGTTTGCGCTTCTCCTAGGTGCCGTCGAAATTTTGAAATCGTCGAATATTTCAAAACTGTGTCCTTTTAGAGACAATAATGGCGGAAGTCCGCCATATTAAAATCGCTAAATATTTTAAAACAGTATCCTGGAGGACAACAATGGCGGAAGTTATCCTTCGGATAACTTAAAAACCGTTAAAACATATTATCCCTAAGGACCAAAAAAACTAACAAAATTCCGCCATCTTAAAACAGCATCCTTAAGGACGAAAACTAATTCTAATTGTGGGAGGAGAGAGTGGCCAAGGATGTCCTTTGGCCTCAAAAAATCGTCAGATCCTGGCAGATCTGTAAAACAGTGTTTAATTGTTCTCTCATTAATACTCTTCGTTCTTCAGTCCACTTAGCCCCTGCCTTTTTCTTGTGATCTCTCTCTGATTAAACTTCATACTTGTTCACTTTGTTTCTGTAGACGTTTTTATCTGTGATGTCTAATTCTTCGGTTCCTGCTTTTTGGAGGTCCTGTTTGACGTATGATGTCCACCTTCTTGATTTGAGATTTGCTGTTGCTTCCACTAATTTCTTGGTGAATCTGTGTTCGGTGAGTCTGCGAATATAGAATTTTAAATGGCGTTTTATGATGTCAGCTGCGAGGTTTGATAGTTGTTCTGTTGATTTTATTGCCATTATTGTTATTTGTTATCACCATATTATTCTATTATCAGTTATAGCATGGTATCTATGTCATACTAAACAAAGTGTAATCACGAATTTCGATATCCTTTTGTAATTTAGTTTTTAGTTCTTCTATGTATATTTCTTACACTCAACTATACTAATTTCATAAACATTGTAACATTGAATCATAAATGTTTTCGCAATGATATAGAGTGGACAAGTAACGTTTTAGGAAGATTCCTCATAGGGCCAGGAATTCATCAAATTTTCATTTCAGACGTATTTATTTATTTATTTTTCGATCTCCTGGAGTCCTGCTCGACCTTACCTTGTGGATAGTAGTTGGTTTCGAGGTTCTCGCAATGAATGTAAATGTAAATACGCATGAACATAGTTTATCATCTTTTATATCCATTTTTTTATAATTATTACTTTCTTTTTATTTTATTTTACAGATTAAAAAGTCAAGGGATGAATTTGTTTTTTGTTGCACTAATATTTATTTCCTTTAACTGTGACAAATTTTAATATTTATCAAAATTATTTAGTTGAATAGAAGAATAATGTTTTTTATTTTTCATAGAATTCGGAGTCAAGTTTAAGAAATTCAAAATAATGGACTGAAAAAAAAATTCCTTTTTTTAATTTTTTTTTTTTTAGATAAGAACATATATAGTCAACGTTGTAAAAATAAAATTATGAAACTACATTCTCTAAACTTTTTGCAAGACGAACCTCTGTACCATACCGTTATATTCAAGAAAGGTACAATTTAATTAGAGTTACGCAAAATGATCAACCGAGTTCTAAAAGTTAGGTAACTTGAGCGGAAGTCGAAACGAAGAGGGCACCTCCATTGTTGACTTAATAGGAACTTTTATTCGATCTGTCAGTCAGCTCAAAAGGGAGCCCTTTTATGAGCAAACAAGAAACTTTTAAGTGACTTTTCGAACGGTATATTCGTATAAACTTTCTTCCACTTTCTTTTGTCTTACTATAAGGTTATCTTCCAATTTCATAATAAATGTTAAAGATAATGGTTCCAAATTGTTGAAGTCATACTCATTACAGAATAAATTATATTATCTATAAAAATAGATACAAGGGTTGAAATTAACGCTCGATTTTCACGATGCATTAAGATTAGATCTAGGAATGGATATTGTATGTAAAATATCGATATTCCATATCGATATTTTTTCGAGCTCAGAACATCGATTCACGATATATCTGCGACCACAAGTATCAATACACTGGTATATCATGGTTTTATTTTAATTAAATGCCATTTAAAATATCCTTACATGTTATAATTATATTCATGTTTATTTGATCGTTTTAGTTAAATTAAAATTAAGTAGGTATTATGAATTAAACAGAAGGCGTTAGGTACATATAAGGAAAACTAGACAGTTATTGGCACCGTTATGGCAATATCATATAGTATAAATTCAAGAAAAAATAATAAAAATGATTGAATAAACTTGAAATTTATTGAGACTATTCTTTAATTACTTTACTTTGTGCTACATACAAATGTTTTTACGAAAAATATCGCGGGGGGGGGGGGGGGGGATTTTTCAATAAATTAAGAACGGTTCGTTCAAATTACAGCTATTGACACCCATTTATTCTTCCTTATTCTACCTTTTAATTACAATTGGATTTATTTAATAGAAACCATAAGCAAGTTATCTTACTAAACAGATTTATAAGGATGTGCATTCCTTATCTGGACAATATAATCTTAACTCATATCGTCTTTCCTCTATTTTTTCCTCATTAAAGCATTGCATTTACTCATGAAAGGAATTTAACGTTTCTAGATTTTTTTGGGCACAAGATTCAGCTATTGTCAAACCATCTCAATAACTAGAAATAAGAAAAATAAATTTGCAAAAACTACTTCAGCATTATTATATCAAAAAAAATGATGTTAATTTTATGAAGAAAGTAATTAATTTTATCCAAAAAACAGCAGTCCAGTTATTGACTCGGTATGTCAACAATACATAAATGTATGATTTCATTAATGAACACCCTCATTAAAAAAAAATATTAGAATTGGCAATTTTAGTTTGAAATATGCATTAAAATGTTTATTAAACAATCATGACTATAATAAATGACTTACCTTAAATTATTTGGATGTTTAAATAAAATTTAACCATAAATCACTGAAGACTTTTCTTAAGAAAAGCAGAGGAAAACATCCTCCTAGTAGCCTTCTTTATTAAGGTTACACTACCTTTTTTTGAGTTTATAGTTTGAATATGTTTTAACGCAGCTGACTTATATGATCCACTAGCAAAATTATCCCATTTATTTGAAACTGAACATTAGCACAAAAGCTTATTTTTTCAATTAAAGATTAGGGTGTCAATAACTATCTGAGGTGTCAATAACTGCCAGGTTTACCTTACTTGGTGAACCAGCAATGGTCAGAGGTAACCTGAAGCTGTCCCCTGCCTCTACCATAAAAAACATTTTCCCTTACTTAAACTAATTTTAGAAGTATTTGTTACTTTTATTTTAAATATATGTGTAACTTTGTTGACAAAGAACAGTTAGACGATCGCTAATAACATTAAGAACAACATATGTTTTAACAGTGTTAACCGCTCCTAAACTATTAACTAACATTGCAAACATTTGTGAATGCGATTCGCTAAGTTTCACATTTACACCTCTGCTGGTCAGTGACTGTTTTTTTTTTTTCGTTTTTTTTTTTTTTTTTTTTTTTTTTTTTTTTTTTTTTTTTTCGAAGAAAGAAAAGAGTAAGGCACTAGCTACTAACTAACATCTTGTTACAGCTGACCTCTTAGATTGATGCCCATATTTTCTATTTCCTTCGATATATATAAATATATCGCTCACGGGCTGCAATAGAGGTACAACTCAAAAAATCATTTTTGAGATGTTTAAAGTTTTCATTGCTAAGGAAAATGCATAGAAAATGCTTTAACGAAATAACCTTCAAGTTATACCTTCTCTCGTTTAAGCAAACCAAAGCATTTCCAATGCATTTTCCTTAGCAATGAAAACTTTAACCCACTTATCTCAAAAAATGATTTTTTGAATTGTGCCACTATTGCAGCCCATGAGCGATATATCGTCAGGTCTATATTAATACTTTCCCAGCATCAATCAATTATATAAAAAAAAAAAAACGCCAATAATATTTTTAGACTACAAGAATTGGTATAGCTGACTTATTCTGTTTGCAATTATAAATTATTTTGTAAACCATTTTGTCATAGTGGAATAAATAGTATAGTTGTATGTATATTATGACCTATATATATTATTTTAAATTAATATGACATAAAAATATCTTTTACCATTGAAATAAAATTTAACCTTATTTTTAATTTTAGAAAAAGTCTTTTTATTCCATAAAAATTACAATCTTCTTCACCCAAGGTTAAGAAATTATCTCAACACATTACAATACAAAATATAAAATAAAATAAATTAAAAAAAATAATATACATTCACAGTATGTATACAATATTCACCAGATAAATGATCCTCTTTACTTAAGTGAAAAAAGCCGGATGGAACAAAACATTTTGCTGAGCGAGAGCGCTTCCCTTTACTTAAGACTTGAGTGGAGAAGCTTTCCTTTGTCAAATAACTCATATTTACTAAAGTTCTTTTGGTCATTTCTTATCTCTGAGAAGGACTATAGGGATGTGTAGAACTGGATAGTGATTGATGCAGAGATGTTTCTGGAAGATTTTAATTGATGAGATTTTGAGTATTTAATAGGTATGAGTATTTTGAGATTTCTTAAGAATTATAGTATGGAATTTTCTATTCGGAGCACATTGGATTGGAAGGATTGAATTATTTTTTTTTTTTAATATTGCAAAAAAAATTTGTAATAAATTTAAAACCACGCGCTTGATAATTGATAATTGAAGGGTATGGTGGTGGATTAAGGTGTTACGCCACATTTTACAAAAAATACAATTTAGTCCATAGGATGAAGGATTTAAGTGCAGAAGTGTTAGGTAGCAAAATATGAATATTTCCAAAATCTAGAAAAATAATTTTGAAGAAGAAAACATTTTTTTCCTGCTAATGGAAAATTAAAAAAAAACTAAACAGAAATGACTCAAAATTGTGTTTTGTTACATAACTCCTTCATCTACTGAACCCTTCGATTACAAAAATTAAGCTTATGGTTTATAACATTTATTTTTTTTTAATTGCCTGAATAAATGATTCGAAGATGACATAAATCACTATCAAAGGGCTTGCGCAACCAACAGGTTCTGTTTAAGATCAATATTATCAAATCCTCAAGGACTTGAACTGATTGACGAGAGCTCGTTATACTTAGTCGGTTCCGAATAGGAGAATTATCCGTCAAGGAATCTCAACTTCCATTTCCATCCTGCCCCTCCATCTCTAATGGACGGCCATTTGGAGGCCTGGAGCCTCTCCAGGAATGGAAGTGGATTAATGCTGGAAGGCTGGAAGGGTTAGTAGCAGTTAGGGAAAAACATCGGCCTAAGGGGCTAAGTGGGTGGCTGGTAAAAATTTTATTTAAGGGTTTTAACTAAATTATCTTTATAAAATTATTGAAAAGCTAAATTTAGAAGCTTTAACTCATTCAATATTTTCGGAGGATATTTTTTTTATTTATTTATATATTTTTTATTGGGTCTTAACGTTCTTATGTACTCCAACTAGAGCAGGGAGGCGGGCTATCCTACAGGTCACCAACCTCTTCTAGCCTGGGTGGGAAGGTCAAGATTCATTACGGAGGTTCACCACGAAATAAATTTTAACCCGCCCAGAAGGAATTCAAACCCACGAACTTCAGTACCGAGCGCGCGAAGATCCTCGCCTCAACTCGCTCGGCCATCGAGGCCCACATTTTAAGTGGATGTTATGGGTGGTAACACAATTCAAATTACAGCCAAACACGTCAAATAGTTGATAATGTAAACATTTATAAATAACTGGTGAAAATTGTTTATTATAGCAATATTTTAAGGGTAATTAGGGTGTGTGGAAACAAATCATTTATTAGAACCAGAGCTGGGCAAAATAATTTATTCTTCAGTTCGGTTTTTATTCAGTCAATAATATAGTTTATCGAAGAATCAAATGACAGATTTATTCATGATTAAACTAGATGATTGAATCTTAGAAATTAGTTGTCAAATAATTAATCATGATTAACTTTTGCCTAACTCTGATTAGAACACACAAAGATACCTAATTCGCTTCACTGTCCACTTTTCTGTCACTGTTACGAACTGAAATAGTAAGAATGAGATGATTTTTTATTTAATTATTTTTTTATTCGCAACAGGTATTGATAATAAAATTTATATTTAATAAAAAATATGTAATATTTTTATAGTAAAAATGATTTAAATATTTTTTAACATAAAAATTATATGAATACATTTTTTAATAAAAATTATTTTAATAAATTTTGTAATAAAAGTAAAAAAAAAAAAAAAAAAAAACAATCTTATTTTCTTCTTTATTAAACAGTATGAATTTAGTTAACCTTTTCATATTAAATAGATATTTATAATGTTAGTTAATATTATAAAATATGTCGCCGTGGCTTTAGTTGATTGAAATTCAACATGGAAGAATAACCTTGTTAGGATGAGTGATTTGACCACTTATAAGGAACTATAGGAAATAACATTATAAAACACAAGGATTTCAAGGCTTAAAAGATTTTCCCTAAAGGTAAAACTAAGGAAATATAAAAAACAACCGTTTTTTTTTTTTTCTATCAAGATTTTGAGATGATTAAGCAATGGGTGTAATGCGAGGTAAGTACGGATAACCAGAATACTGAAAAGATGTGATACCTTTTTGAGTTGAGATATGGTCACAATTTTCCGATATTTTTCAACGAATCACTTTTGATCTGGCTTCACAATCTGAATTATCTAAATCTTGGCTGAAAAAACACTTGTTTTGGGCACTTCACTCTATATTGTTTTATATAACTAGCAGGTATTTCAATTCGTTTATATTTTTTGTATTTATCTGAACGAAAAATGTTTCAACTCACTAAAAGTGGTCCGACTCAGGAATGATAAGCATTGTCTTCCCAACACCCCTTCCCCTCCCTATTTCCCAGATCTTTGTTAGTCGAATATTCTTACCTTCCGAATTTAATTTTACTGAGGAACTTATAGTTTTAATAATACGAATCAAGTTTTATAATATATTTTAAGTTAATTTTTGTTTATTTTTATAAAGAATATCTCAATTTTATCTATAGAGCATTTTTTAACATGGCTCTATGTTTTAATATTAATAATTTTCATTTCGTTTGGATTTGCATTGAATGAGGTTTGATTTGAAATGAAGTATGGTATTATTTTTATTGAGGATTAGAAATAAAATGTTTTTTATTTTGTGTACGTTTAGGTGTATTAGGTTAGGGTTTGTGTTAAGACCATGGAGTTATAGTACTATGGAGAGGCCCTTCCCGTATATTGTTCCGTGAGGGGCGAGACCAAAACAACAACCGGCCACGCCCACTATGCCCAACTGGCGACTTGCATTCCATTGGGCTAGAGCAATTGAAAGGGTTCGTAATAAATTAAATAAGTAAATCACTAAAGTAAATAAATCACTAAATTAAAATAACAGCAGTATAAAGCCTAGGAAACCAAAATTTGAACTGATAAGTGGCTAATATACTGATAATATGGTGCACTCCAAAATGGCTGCCTGCCCTCGATATTGAGAGGTAAGCCCCCTCCACTTGTCTATAACACCATAGTTTTTTATGCGTAGGTGTTTTGTTGGATCCTGAAGTTTTGCTCTGTGAGTCCGGACATTTGTTTTGTGTTGTAGGTACTCGTATATGTAACATTTTCATTATGTAATTCAAATGAGGATCTAATGGGAAGTTTTAGACTTTCTCTGTTTATTTACAGTTCAAAATATAACAGTTTTATATTTTTTTGTTTTAACTTTTAGATTAAAAGTAACTTTGACTTCTAGGCACAGGACAAATTTTAAACGGAGGGGAAAATTTAACACATTTTTAATATAGAGAAAAGACTCTTTAGTTACTGTACTCACTCAAAAGTTATTAAAAAGCAATTAAATTTTTAAAAAGAAAACGTTTTCTTTGTTAAGTCGGCTTAGCAAGTTTTTGTATCGGCGGTTAAAGACGATATTGAAGTTGGAACACAAGTTTTTTCTCCGAGCTTAGAATTAATTACGAGCCCTCCTCGGCAATTACTAGCTGGTGAGGTAACTTCTCAAAACAAGGACTTCTTGTAATTAAAATGGAAAAAAAAAAGACAGTCTTCCTTTTTTTTTTAGGGTGCCTATGTTCACTTATTTTTTCTACGTTTTCGTTTTAAAACTCGAGTATCTGTCATTAATAATGAAGTGAAGAGCCTAATAATTGTTTCGTTTTTTTTTCAGTTGAAAAAAAAAAATATAAGGATTTAGAATAGTGATGTGTTTGTAAGGACGTAGATAATTTGTAAATGTGTGGTAAAATGATTGCAATGACATATACAATAACTTGTGAAGAACTATCCATCAGTTGCACTTCTTTATTAAATGTTCTACAATAGAAAGTTCTCAGGCCATCTTCTTTTCAGAAACCATTAGAGGGTTATCGCAAATCGGGTGAGAAGTTGGGAGACTATTGGATTCGGGAAGGATATACATATAAATTAATTTAAATCCATACAATGGACAAAAGACATTCATTTGACAAATTTATATTTAAGAAGATAAATGTTGCAAAAGATTCTGGGATTCATAATTTGTTAAGGAACTGCAAACGTTACTAAAATATTTCATTGAGCGCTTTAAATGGCATTAGATGGAATGATTTATCTTTGAATGTTGTTTTAATAGTGAATCAGGGCTTGAGAACTGGTAATAAAATTAATGAATGTTTACATTAAATGAAATGAATAACACTTTATTTATTAATAGTATCGCTTATTCGTTTTTAAATATAATTAATTATTATTAATGTTATTTATGTGTGTATTATTATTATTTGAGTTTTTTTTTTTTTTTTTTTTTTAAGGCTATTATTTATCTTTTTCTCCTGCTATTCGAAATTTGAAGCGGACCTATTTCACATTTCTCCTACCGAATCATAGAAAGGAGGAAAGGAAACTTAGAGGAAGATCCTATTGTATTTTTTTTCCTCCACTCTTCTCTCACCCCCACAAACCCTCCATCATTCAATATATCAAACCGAAAAGGGTTCTTCTTGAGAGACACTTGCTCTCTGAAGCCTTTCAAATCACATTTTCTATATCATTGTTGTCTTCTAGCACTGGTGTAGATCAAATAATAGGAAAATAATTGTAGAAATTAAAAATCGACTTATTATTTCCATCTTAATATATTTGTTATACATATTATTCCATTTATGTATGGTACATCGATTTTTTAGTATAGATAAGACTTTTATTTGGGGATATTATTTTTATATTTCGTATCTATCAAAAGGGTCTCTAAGATTGATGAATTATTTGCCACTTCTATCGGTATGTTTTTGTTTGAAAATTAATTTCTAATTTTAAACATTCATCATAATTTCTAAATACATTAAAAAAATAATTTCTAAAAATATCTGTACTTTGCTACATTATTTTTTTTTTTAAATACAAGACAAGAAAGCAAACATGTTGACACTCACATATGGAGGAAAAATAAAAAGGGCTTCTGAAAGATATCAGGATTCAGAGCAGACAGATGTAAAGAGGTGAAAGGGCAATGTAAGAATTGGTTGTTCTTAATGTTTTCCCTATGACTGTTAGTTTTTTTCCGTTCCTACTAAAGACAACTTTAAAATGGGTCTATTTACATAGGAAATATTTATTTGGCCCTTTAAAAAAAACTCTGGATTTTTGGATTGTAAAATATCTTTTTTGGAAAGGGTCTGTTTTGTTTCTAGGTAATGGGAAATCAGAGGACAAAGATTTATTAATTTAAAATGCGGGATTTAATTATTTCAATACCCGCATTTGAAGTAGATATACCATTGCCATCTTATTTCTCTCCTCCTAAAAGCAAAAAAGACCCTTTCCCAATAAGTGGTGTATACTAACATATGATGACTGTGAAGCTAAATACATGGGAAAACTGGTCGATCAGTAAATAAAATACCACATCTCTATACCGAGCTAAATTGGCTCTTCCCCTCCTTCCGCAGAAAATACTTCATTGGTACTACCTATTCCAAGTTATCAACACCCGTCAAGGTTTTTTGGTTTTTAGATATTGGAATAAGAAAGTACCTAGAAAGTATTGCCATCGGAATTCAGGAAAGAGCCACCCAAGCTCAGAATATCGGCAAGTAACGTGTGACCGCCAGGGGATCCCGAAGATAAATCTAATGAAACAGTTCATCAGTCTCCTTAGCTTCATCTCGAGATCTCCAGACAGTCCCCCATAAACCAAGAACCGTAATCAAAGCAAGGGAAAACGGGAGAGAACACTAGGAGTTGACGGGTACTCTGGGAAAAGGAATCTCGAGATCTATACAGTTGTTTAAGGATTATGATGGATTTTTTTTTGAAATTTGGGCGATATGGTTATTCCAGGATAGGTGATGATCAAAGGTAACTCCTAAATTTTTAATAGAATTTTGGAACTGAATAGAAAGGTTATTGAGGTACAGCAATGGGTAGTAAGGAAGGGTATGGAGGATGGGTTTTATCCGATGAGGATAGCCTTAGTTTTCTTTGGATTCAGATATAATTTATTCTTCACTGCCCAACGGTTGATGTTACCAATGTCTTCCTGAAGTTTACGAGATGCCTCGAGCATATCTGATGGATGGAAAGATAGGTAGATTTGAAGGTCGTCTGCATATAGGTGATAATTGGAATAGTGGATAAAGCTGGGTAAATCATTGGTATAGATAGAAAATAGGATTTATGACAGGGAGGATCCTTGTGGAACACCTTGGGTTAAAGGTAGGGAAGATGAAGGAGGACTGTTGAGTATGATGACTGTATGAGAACGATGAGATAAGAAGGAGTGGAACCAATTTAGGGCACTATTAGATAGGGAGAAGTTTTGAAGTTTAGATAGGAGAATTGAATGGTCAACACAATCGAAAGCTTTTGAAAAATAAAACAAGACAAGGATCGTAATCACACAATATATCAGACATGAAATATTAGCACACATTTAAAGTTTGTTTATGATAATATTTTAATTCTTGTAAAGATAATTTTTGATTTTTGATCTTTTTCTTTGTAATTCTCATTTTTTGTTTTTGCAATTGTGTTCATAATATTAACTCCTATATTCTGTGTTTCTTTCTCTCTTTTTTTTTTTTTTTTTATTCTCTTTTTTTTTAAATTTGTTTTCATACAAATTTGTATTCACTTTTATCTATGTTGTATTATTTTTAAAATATCTCGGTCATGAATTTACTTTGTGTTATGTATGTTATTCTTAAGGAACTTTGTCCCAGAATAAATTTTTTTTTTTTATTCAATTCTATTCTATTCTAAAATATCAAAAGAACACATAAGGGTATAGAAAAAAAGAGAGAGGGAATTCCAACTATCCTATCTATTTAAATATTAATAGCTATAAATTCAAGACTCGGGAGTGAACTTAATACATCAAGTAGAATATAGTCTAAAATAAAATATTTATGAACCCTAAGATGTTTATAAAATCATTTAAAATCAGGCAAGATACTTGTTTAAATGTCCAGATAAATATTTCCAATAGTGCCATTTTAAATTTGTTTCCAGTAGGATCGAAAAATATCAACCAGCCATAGGAAAAACCTTTAGAACAACCCATCCCTACATGACCCTTTTGCCTCTTTTCATACAGTCTGCTTTAGGTGCGGAAATCTTTTAGAATCCCTTTTCATTTTGCCTCCTTAGGAGTGCCAACTTGTTTTTTTTTTCTGGTCCCACATTTTAAAAAAACAAATAATAAGTATAATCTTTGTAGCAAAGTGCTGATGTTTTGAAATTTTTTATTCAACATTCGGAACTAGTTATCAAATAAAAATAATCCAAAAGAATGGCGAAATAGTCCATCAAACCTAATTGTATTGATCCTTCTATCTATTGTAGTGAAAAGAATATTTAAGCCTTAATGTTCTACCTACCCTTTATAGTATAATGAGGATTCAATCCTTGGCCTACCATAAAGACAGTTTATGGTTTGAAGATGGGCAATCCTTCAAGTCTTCTAAGTAATAAGGCTATTTGAAACTTTATAGTGTCCATAGTACAGATAAGCAATTTCCGTAATAGAGTTGCTCTATTTCCTGCCAATAAATATTGTAAATATCGGTACATTTAGTAGATTTAATTTATTTATTAATGTGAATGCTTAGCGGACTCTTTTAAGGGATTTTATTATCTTTCCTACCCAATGATTCCTTCAGATACTTGCAGGATTTATTGTTTAGTGAAAAAAAATTAAGATAAAGTGAATTAGAGTCTTTCTTTCTCTCTATGCATCAAATTTTCAGTATTAGTGGACGGTTTTATATCTAAATTCAATTTACTTTAAAATACTATAATATATTGGGTTGTCCGGTAAATGATGCAGGCTTTCATTTTTTTTTTTTATATTATTTTTTCGTGTGGATGCCAGTATCTATTATTTCTCTTCTGAACGAAAATGTTTTCTTACCTCTTCAGCATTTCACTACTTGGAAATGATTTAGTCTTTGCCCAAATTACTTGTGATTTCAATAAAAATGCTTTTACTAGTTCAAACTTGTTTGGATCAAGTATTGAACATTTAATGAACTCAATAATAGAGCTGTAAAAAATTGGTTGATCAATAGATTATCTAAATCAGAAATGGTTAATAATGATTAAAAATTCTATTCAGAGAAACAAATAAGTTAGCAGAAATGTATCGAGAAAAAAATTGAGCCTATTTTGACAAATATAAATGCTTCCTTATCATTTATTTTAGAATTACATTTAAAAAAAATAAAAACTATATTAATTTCACGTTGAAAATATTCACCATTTGTGATGAATTAATGCATATTATTTAGTTTATTTATTTATTACCGTAAATAAGCTGCACATTTTACATTTCTATAATGGGCCATTAAAAATCTCAGCGTGATTTTTAGAGAACAAGCGGAAACGATTCTGGAACATGGTGACCTGGAGCGGTGTAACCTGTTTCTTCTTTAAATACTTGTTTTTCATTTCATGCACTTTTTTAACCGTTTTATTATATTTCACTTTATCCATTCATATTATATAATTAGAATAAATTAAAAGGGTAGTTTCTTAAAAATAACTGCTGCAATTTATTATAAGAAAAAAAAGAATTTTCGAATTGCCTATTGAAATCGATTGCCTGTTACACCGGTAATTTTATTAATAAATTAATTAATCGCATTGGACAATAAAAAATACTTAATAAAAACGTTAACTTTTCTTCAAGTTGTTTCTTATACTTTTTTTTTTTCAAAGCAGTTATTTTTATTTTTAATAATTATTATTTTAAGTTGTTGGCCTCTTGTTATGACCGTAGACCAAAAGATATGAATAGAATAGCTAAATTATGACAAATCTTTAATATATATACATGTGCATATGTTTTTATATGTGTTTATTGTACATGTATATAAAATCCGATACGGTCCCTACAATTGTATTAAATGTGAAAACACGCGGTTTTTGCATTCGATCTTTAACGAAACGTTACATTAATTTGGCATATGGAAATAGTTTGTATAATCAACTCTTTGACAGGGTTATTTCTCCCCTTTACATAGTGAATTTATATGTGAGAATCCGCTAAAACGTATATATCAGTCTTAAAGCATTTGATAAACTAATACAAAAATGTGTTCTTTCACATTCAATACTTACTGGTAATATCCATTAATGCAATAAAGAGTTGTGCCTTGAGCCACTCTTCGGGCTTTCCGCTATTTAAGATTTTATCTTCGAAACCTCCAAGGTTGGGTATGGATCTTTTATAAAAGATGGAAAGCCCAAACAGCTGGAGGATTCATCCACTTTTATGGGCCTGCAGGACAGACTTATTGCTTTTCTAGGGCCTGCTTCATAACGATTATTGCTCTATACAGAAAATGGGCTAAAATCTCACCGGGGATCTTCCGGACTATCCGACGCCAATTTTGATCTAAAATAAATGCTTTAATGGCTTATAATTGGTTAAGAGAGCTTAGAAAACTGCTTAATATGATGGGAGCTTCTGACATCCTGACTTGTCCGAATTTAGAAATTATTACACGGCACAGCGTCGACCTCGAATATCCATTGAAGAATCATGTCGTGAGTCTAGATTTCGATTGAGTGGCGCAATCCGAGTTAAATCTATACTACAGAAATGTTACAACCTTTGGCACAGCTCGAGAGTACCTACAGGTCAACACCCATATAGAAATCAGAGAGTTTTCGCTTAACTGAGGATGGTCAGTAAAAGGAATACATGACTGTCTTACTGTGGCATGCATAGAATATTTAACAGTGAGTTTTGTGGCACAAATGTTACCGATTGTGTCACACACTTTTTTCTGAGTTGCTAGGCATTTCGGAGACAAAGGCAAAAGTCTTTCAAATAATCCTTATAGCTCCTTACTTTGTCTGAAATAATCTTAATCATCAAGACCTTAATAATCTATATGTTGCAGAATTAGCACAAACCAGACATCTGTTCTTTCATAGTAAGCTCCATAAACATTAAAATCCACTAGTCTCTCAACTTGTTTCCACTTTTATTCCCGACAACCCTCCGAGGTGTCTAAAAAGAAGAAGACCTTGGACCCATCTTTTATTGAAGTTCTATCATTGGGTAGTTGCTTGACAAGCAACGATGTATTTGTTTTTATAGAGTTGTAAATTTAAATAAATAGATAAAGAAATAAAAAAAGAGAACTGAAGACGAATGTCTAATATTTTAAACTAGTTCTCTAATAAACCAAATATCACATAAGTGGCAAATAATTCTTAATCGTATTAATCCATCTATACTGTCATGCGCACTTCAATTTAGGTTATTGTTTGAGGAAAATTTTTCCAATGATTGGGGGTGGGTGTTTTTTAATTACTTGAACCTTATTGTTATTTTCTCCCTCATGAGGTTCTTATGACCGGTTTGTTATGCTTCGAAGCACTAACTTATGGTTGTTTGTGAGACGTTATAAGAAAGGAGATGAAGGATGTGTTCATTAAAACAAAAGCTTGGCCGTGACCCAGAAGACTGCCGGCTCCTTCCCCTAATAGTGGCTTAGGCGCCGCTGGCCTAACTGAGGTTGATGTATCTTCAACTCAATATGTAACGATAATTTAAGTTTAAAATTATCTTTATCCAACGAAACCTTTTGCTCTAAGACTAATATAAATTTCTAGTGAATAGAACTCCTATGTTACTTTTACTCACAATTGAAAAGTTGGCAGTATATGAAACAAGAGACTTATAAATGTAAAATGTAGTATTTAATTTTTTTAATGTATTAAATTTTCAATTTTACACAAAAAAGAAATACATATAGTAAATGTGATAATAACGAACATATTAACATGACCATTGCTTATAAAGTAACTACCTACTGGTAGCACTTCAATACAAGTTAAATATGAGAATTTCCCGAGGCAATATTCGTTTTAGAAATTTCGGAGGGTTATAGGAATATATGGGAAGAATAGATTTGTATGTTTATAGAGAGTTCACTTTTTAGCTTAGATCTGGTATTATTATGTTCCTAATAACAGAGCCTCGCTTAATGATTTCTTAGCCCTTTATTTTTGTAGTTGTATTAAAAACATACTAACCTTCCAATCCTGCTAGCACAATAAAACGGTAGTGGCCCTGAGGCATTTAGTAAATATTTGTTTAGAGTCCTGGCAAAGGTCCACTCGAGACCTGAGTGACTGGGCTATAGTCGAGTCAATGAGTTCTGAAATGAGGATTGTAGAGAGCATGAAATATGCCATAATTTTAGACTTCACAGATTCGTTAGGAGTACTTAGAAGGTAAACATACAAAAATCCCCCGTCCGTGGGGGGAGGGGGGAGGGGTGAGCTTACGGTGGGAGAGAGGAGAAGGTTCCATTTTGGGTTTTTTGATTATATCTCGAAAACGGTGGACTCTAGTAAAATATACCATAGATCCAAATTAATGCTAATTAAATTAAAACGTTATTATAAATCGATAATTTTCATTAAAAAATAATGTTTACCTCCCTTTTGTGTCAAACATTTGCTTCAAGTGCCAAAAACGTATATATGAAATTAAAGTAAATTTATGATATACAACTTTGATTCTGACTTTTTTTGTGAAAAACGATTGTGGATGGCACTAGAAGCAAACGTTCGACAAAAAGTGGGGTAAAAATATTTTTTTGCGAAAACTATCAATTTTCAATAACGTATATCTCGAAAACGGATGAAAGTTCGACAAATATGTATGGAATTAATTTTATAGATAATTTAATTTTCATTTGAAACATATTTTCTAGAGTCCACCAATTTCGATATATACGCGAAAAACCCGAACTTTTTGTATGTTTATCTTCTAATTACTTCTAACGAAGCCCTGAGGGAAAAAATCGCATATTTCAGGCACTCTTGGACATTAGTGACCAATGTGAGAATAGTCATGTTTATATAGATTTGAACATGGAGTCTTTTATGCTTGTTTGTTTCAAACGGAGACGCTTTTTTTTTTTTTTTTTTTTTTTTTTTTTTTTTTTTTTTTTTTTTTTTTTTTTTTTTTTTTTTCCCACGTACATTTTGTCGTTGAGTATTTTTAAAAAAATTCGTATTTTTCAAATGTGTTGACTCTCGATGAAGACAGGTAGACGAGAGTCATGTCTAAGTGTAGAAAGAATCTTTAACGAACAATATGGCACCGTTTATAACATAATAGATTTATTGCCATAGAAAAAGAGATTAAATGTCATTTTCTGAGCTGATGGTTAGCGTTAGTTCTGAACTAAACCTCCCCCAAAACTATTAATCAGTTCGGAAATATATTAAGGCAAAGTACTCAATAGATTAAGATGAGCCCACAACTAGTTTATTGCAAGGTTAAACTAGAACTGATAATTTATTGTTTTAGTTCCGAATAGTGTGTCGGACTGAGAAAGTTATGCTAAATAATCCTAGATTAACTCTTGACTTGTATGAATGGCGATTCTGTTGCCGCTGCGAGAGCATTGTCTATTCTAAGCTTTGTTCGTCTAGGGCATTGTGGGGCTGTCAATCTGCCTTTGTCGAGAACCGTGACAAAATAACTGAACCCACAAATCATATTAATTTATCAGGTCATGGTTTCATTTTTTGTGTTGTACTAATTTTATTTGTACTCATCTGTTGAGCACAACAATTCAAATGAGATTTTTCTGTAAACTCTAGTTTTATTTCATATACTTGGGAACTAAGTTTATTTAGTTGAAAACTAGATTTATTGTATATATTTTTATTAAGTATTAAAGTAAGTTTAATATTCTTAAAATTCATTAATGTAAGAATGCTATCACCTTAATTTCATAATATCATAAATCACAAAATCATTTTCTTTAAATTTCTACTTTCGGCATGTTCCTAATGATTATTTTCTATAATTGTTTATTTTGACATGGATATGTCTTTTGACTAGTACATAGTTTTTTTTACGCTCGTAATAGGGGTAACATTTTGACTTGCTCCAGCTCTGTTTGTGTTGCACGGATCGACAATTCAACGACGGTTTCCTGATCAGAAATTTCATGGAGAACATATTTTACATACATACATACATTTGTCAGTAGGACAACCTAACCTAACCTAACAAGAGCTTATATACGTTTGAAGGAAAATATTTCCGTTTTGCATGCATTCTTTGTGTTGTTTTTTGCTGAATATTAGCCGACAGTTTCATTATCAGAAGCAGTAGATTCTAGACAGATATAAATATTCACGACCTATTGGTTTTGTTAAGTCAGGGAGAAATTGTCTTTTTCTTTAATTATGTTGAAGTAGCCAATGCTGGTCTTTCTAAGTTTGAACCATGTTGTGATTTTGTCTTTGCTGGATATCAATATAAATTATTACAATTTATATAATGTACAAAGCTTAAATATGCACAGTAATATCATTCTGGTAAAATACGCAAACATATATAACATAGAAAAATTGTCCAATTATACAACATATTTGGTGTTCGAAAGTTTATACTTTCCATCTTCCCAACAAACTAATTGTTGCATGTTTGAGAAATGAGTAATGCGTCGTTTATTACAGAGCATTTTTTTTAGATCATTATTTCTGAATTGGCATAAATATGTTAACAAATTATATAAGTTTTTAGTTTCTGGTACTTAGTTTAGGTCTTTTGAAAAAAAACAACAAAAAACATGATGAACCCTTCCTTTCATCTATTAATTAATTAATGTTATTTGTATTAATTAAATGAAAAAAATGATTCACAGTTTGACCACAAGAAAATTAACCAATTAGAGGACACGAGGAACATTTTAACACGAAAGTTACAAATAAAACTAAACACAAGAAGAAATAAATGAAATATTAAATTAAAGGATATTACAAAGCAATATAAAATTATGAAGTTTTTAAAATATATGTGTGTATATATATATATATTTTTTTTTTTTAAGTCCTTTTTATGATTAATAAATAAAAAAAATGTATGTCACATTTACATTGAAAAAATAAATTATTAAAATAAAATTAAGAAAATATTTCATAAGGAAGAATCATTTTTTATAGGCCCATTCCAAGCTGGCGTACGGACTGCACAATTTAAATTTAAATGTAAACAAATGAGATAACCAGGATAAATCAAATAGAAAATTCACGACTTAAATTTAAATCCTTAGCAAATCAATCGACGAAAAAAAAAAAATGAAAAAAAACAATTAATCTGCGACGAACATATAAAATCGAAAATAAAAGGAAATTAAAAACTTAATTAATATAAACCGGAAATAAAAGAAACTGTAGAAAATAGAGTAAAAATATTAAGGGTGGAAAAAGCGTATAATTTACTACGGAAATAAAGAAAGTGTAGAAAATTCTGTAATGAAAGTTTAAGAATATGAAGACGACGAAAATTTAAAATAAGTAATTATGAATTTTATGAATATAATAATAAAGTATATCAAAAAAAAATTAAAAACCGTTTAATAAGTCAAGGTAAAGAAAAAAATATTTTTATCATTCCAAGCTGGCGTACACTGCAGATAATTTTAATGTAAATTAAAATGACAGTTTATCCTTCTATAAATAAATAATGTTAATGTTAATAGACTTTTAATTATGATATTACTTGAATGTTAACTTAATTCAATTTCACAAATAAACGGTATGATATTTTATTCAATATAGAGAAAAAAATAATAAGGGTAAAAAGCGATATAGTTATTCAATGCACAATAAACGGTTATGTAATATCAAATATAATGCTGAATTCTACAAATTCGTCCGACCGTGCGGACGAAAAGGTGAGGGGTCGGCTTTGTAGTGCATGATAGCATGAGAGTCAAAACCCTATACAATCACCCTCTCTGATTCGCCACACATAGAATATATATTCACAGAAATCTCCTTTAACTCATCCTTACTCCTTATGTCGTAGTCTAACCGCCCTCCTCAAGTTAAATTCGATCCAACAGTTGAATCCTCTTTCCTGACAATACGTACCATTGTAATAATATACACCATTACAGCTGGAACACCCATCTGCTTTTCCGAAACTACTTCCTGACAGGGACATACGTACTAGAATTGATTTACTCCTTAAACTATTCATTGTTCCTTTTCAACCGACCCATCATATGACAGTTTACAGATACATTACTAGAACATCATAATCATAGACTCAACATAAGAATTTGCTATCCTCTTCCAAAATCCAAATGCCATTTATGTCTTACCATGATCTCATTCAGATATCCTATAACATTCCCACACCCATCTTTTGCCCTAAGCAAATTTACTGGCGAAATCTCGATCATTAACTCCTGAAAGCATAGATCCTTTACTTGACACGTTATCCATCCTTAGAGCCGTTTTTTCTTTCCCACTCCATCGATGAGATGATGAATGCCTCTCTTCAAATCTCTTTTCACTCCTCAATCTCCTAGCACCACCTTAAGACATCCATTTTTTTTTTTTTTCCGACGGTCCCCTGCTCCCTGGATTAGCCCAGAAATTAGAGGATTGATGAAGAGAAGAGGACGCTGCTAGGAGGCGCTTTCAAGCGAACTCGAATTCCAGAGGACTACTACAAGTTTCAAACATCTCCGAAATCTTGCTCAGTCTTCATTGCGACGTGCCAAGGACACAGTATTTCAATATTTATCCTATCCAAGCTCCTGATCCTAAGTCTAAGTGGAAAATCCTAAGAAAATTTTCTATTGCGGCTCCCACTCCTGTACCAAACTTCCCTATTCTCCTGATGAACTTAAAAAAAAAAAACTATTTTTTCGCTAACCCCCTTCCTACAAGCCACAAAATATAATCCCTTTCCCAGAACACACCCATTCCTCAAACCCCATTTCAATCCCGATAATTTCTATTTTCTTCACGTTCTTCCAATGACCTAATCACTTCCGTACTCAAATCCACCCGAACCAAATGATTGTGGTGTGTTGACAAATTCGGTAAAAAATTATTAAACTCAGTCTTCCTGCCATTCTTCCCGCCCTTTACACATTTACAACTTTCCTACAAAACTCCACTTTTCCCTCTGCCTGGAAAATGTCCTTGTGCGCCCCTCTTAATAAAAACCCTCCCCTCCTTAGCTTCCATTTTAGGCCTATTTCTCTTCTGTCAAACCTATCAAAAACAACTGGAAAGATTAGTCCATTCACAACTCTCTACTATCTGAGCACAAGATCTCTCACTTCCTCTCCAATCAGGCTCCGTTCAGGATACTCCACTCAATCTGCCCTATTAAAAAGATAACCAAGACCTCCATTCCTCCATGGACCAACAGCAAATAGCAAGCCTGTCCTATTCGATTTTTAAAACGAGTTTCATTGCGGTGATCATGCAATTTCTCTCTGCCAAATTACATAACCTTTCCCTATCAAAACAGTGCTTTAAAGCTGTTTCGCTCTTGTGTCTCACGGTCCCAAACAGTTATCATTCCAACAACAAACTCCCTCATCTTATACCTTTAGAAAGAGGTGTACCTCAAGGATCCTCCCTGTCACATATCCTCTTCTCTGTTTTATAATGACCTACCCAAGCTATACGACACTTCCCAGTATCATTTGTATTGCCGACGACCTCCAATCTACCTTCCTTCCATCCTTAAGATATGTTAGAAGAATCTCGTAAGATTCATGTGATGATATTGAGAAAATCTGCAAAGGGGCAGTGGAAAAAATAAGCTACCCTGAATCCAGAGAAAAGCAAGGAATATCCTTATCGGTTCAAAACTACCATTAATTCCCTCCTCCTTTACTATCCATTACTTTACCTCAACACAAATACAATTACAATTTGCAAAAAGTTCCATCAAAAAACCTGGAGTTCTCCTTTGGATCAAGACACTATCTTGGAATACCCATTTCCCAGATAACCAAAAATCCATCCATGTGGTCCTCAAACAGCTCCAAAGACATCGTGACTCCTTTCCCCGAAGTACCCGCCAACTTCTGGTATTCCTATCTCATTTTTCCCCACTTTGATTACGGGGGCTTGGTGTACGGGGGACTGTCTGTCGAGCTAGAGATGCGATGAGGAGGACTATGATTATTTCATAAGATTTATCTTTTGGGGTCGGCAGACGGTCTCACGTATCTAACCCGGTACAAAAGAGCTAGGGTGGCTTTTGGCCAGATTTTCGACGGCAGTACTTCCTCGGCACTTTCTTATTCCAGTCATTAAAAACCAAGGGGTAAACGGCTTCCTATGTCCTAGACCTACTTACTATGCGTTCATCCATTCACCACCTGAATACAACGATCCCAACCTTCCAACCTATATACCCCCGTCACCTAGAACTGCCTCCTTTGGAAAAATCCTTTTGTTATCCGTGCTACCTCGTTTTGGAATTAAAAATAAATAAGTCAATTTTCGTTCATATAAAACTCTAATCATTTCTATCATCTAACACCTCTACTTTTTTTATTTGGTTTACTCTATGTGCCAGATTGAATGTTTTATAGATAAAGGAATAAAAATGATTTGTAATCATATAGATTGGCCTATAAAGATATAAATTATTTCGTTGCGCCTACGTTTTAGCTTAGGTCGTGAACCTTCATTGGAGCTACGAGAAAAAAAAATGTTTACAAGGATTAGGGCGAACACAAACGTAATAAAAAAAAAATACATGTTATGTTGAGAAATTGAATAAAATAAAAGAGATATAAAACGGATAAGGGAATATCAATAGTAATATAAAATAATAAATAACATAGTTAATAATGCCCTAAGTAATACAATAATTATGATATATCGCAAGTGATAGTATGTAAAAGTTTTATTACTATGGAAATTATGAAGAAATGTAATGAAAATAATTCATAAACTACTTAATTGAATGGTAATGATTCAAATAATGAGGAAATAAAAGTTAACATAAATTATTTTAAGCAGGTTAGGTTAATGAAAAAAAAAAAATTTAGTCATGAGAAGGGAGGTAAATATAAAGGTAACAATGAAGCAGGTTTAAAATGGGTGAGGAGTAAAAAGGTACAAAAGGGAAAGTGGACAGAGAATGCTTATCATAGCGTAAAAGGCTCCTGAACTAATGATAAAATGAAGGCTAAATTTTAAAATTAAAATATCCTGTTCAATCCAATCTTGGCATTGGAAACTTAAGGAAGAAAGAATAATTTAAATGTTGCATGGAATGTCTTGAATTCATTTACTATTTCTACACATTATCTCTCGTTAGGTAGAGACAAAAAGAAATATGATTTTTCAAGAACTTATCATTAATGTAATCAAATGTTCGATAGTATATTAAGGAGGCAATGAGGATTAGGAATTGTAGAGAAAAGAACAAAGAATTGTGTAGAATAACAACTGTATCTTGAAATAGTTTTCAAAGACTTTATTATGAAGGGGGTCTCTTGAACAAATATCATGCAGAAGTTTGTGAGCTTCCTCTGTCATGAAATACATGTAGTGGTCTTAGAGATTGGATGGCTTTATGTAAATAAAATATATATATATATATATATTGTTTTATATATTAAATTGATTTAAAATATGTTTTCTTAGTGACCGCATTAAGTGAATAAAAATAAATTTCTTTTTTTTGTTTTGTTCGTACCTATTTGTGAGCCTATTTAGATTTACTTGAGGTACGCATGATGATATAGAAGGATCAGTACAATTAGGATTGATGAATTAAGTGCCACTTCTATTGAGATTATTTTATTCGAAACTAGTTTTCAAATAAAATAATCTCAATAGAAGTGGCACTTAATTCATCAATCCTAACTATTTAGATTTTTTTGAAAATTTGGGTGATGTCGGCAATGTTCGTGACCTTTTGTTTATAGTTTTATAGCCGTTAGTTTTGCTTATGTTTTTTTTTATTTTTCTGTTTTTTGCAAATGGGTTTGTGAGTAACGGAGTGTTGTTTGAGAAATATTAAGTAAAATTCAGCAATTTACTTTATTTGGCTTATATAGTTAATTGTGAAATTCGGAATTCAATCATGCCGAAATATATATCTTGTTCATCGACTTATATGGTTAACTAAAATATCTTAAAAGTGTAATATATTACATAAGTGTAAATAAACACCTATATAAATTGCTAATATAGCAGCTACCTTATCGTGTTGCAAATTAAGAATTAATTTTTTTTAAATAGGACACAAGACCAAAACTGTAATTTAAAAAAATATATAGTTAGTTAAGATTTTTATTCAGTTTTGTAGAAATTATCGAATTTGTTTTATTGTTAACCTTTTTTATGCCACAGTGTATTGTAATACACTGTGTCAGTCCAAACTATCAATCAAATTATGGTCAACTGTAGTTGACCATAATTTGATTGATAGTTTGGATGGGCTCCATTATTCAAAAACGCTAAATGAGGTCAAAAACCAAAAAATGTAATAAATGAAAGTAAATTTTTTTTTTTACAGATTTATTCAATATTACAACAATAAAAAAGAAAAAAAACCCAGCGAATTTAAATTTTTAAATGTGTATGCTTGACCTTAAAACTGTTATTATAAAAAAATATTAAAATGAATCTAAAATAAAAATTATAATAAATAAAGGCTAACTTTTCATTTCAATCAACCTTTTTTTAAGCTTAAAAATATGAATGGATAAAATGGTCGACTAGTCGGCGCTTTTTACCAAGTAATCGTCAAATAATTGCAACTAAAAAAACAATCGAATAGACTAATATTTTTCGGAATATCATAATTAATTAGTGATCTAACTCTATGAATCAATAAAAATAAATAAGTTTCTTTGATAATATAAAATTCTGTTAATAATTTATTTTTCAAATATTCTCTTTATGAAAACTGGCAGTTTAAAAACAACATTATTAGGTATCATTCTGTATCACAAATACCTTTTTAATGACTTGTTTTTTAGAGAACTAATATTACAGTCGATCAAATGATTGATCCATTGGTACCGAACGACATGAGTGGCCAATCCCAGCAACGTTTAGTAGTCCCTCAGGAGATATCCATGTTTACAATTCAAAATCAATATTCTGATTTAATGATTACTAATTTACTAGTTAATGTGCTGTAATTGTATTTACTCATGAAATATTGATTCGTTCCTGAAGGAGACATTTTAGATCCATTTAACGAAAATAGAATGAAATATAAAGTCCATGTTGATTGTTAAAATAAAAATTAATTTGTCCAGAAAAACTTAAAAAGTAATAAACTATTTATTATCCTTGCAAAACAATCTCTCCTCTGTCTCTCCCTCTTTCTTGATTTTAATCTCGCTCGTTTTATGCTTAGTTCTTTTTTCTTGAATTTATTTATTTTTTCTTCTATATTTTTTTTGATTCGTGATATCTTCGTGAAAAGTTACGAACAAAAACAATTTTAATATGGCATTCTGTAGTATAAGAAAAAAAAAACAGATGTAGTTTTATTTGGATTTGAATGTAAACAAGTATCTGTGTAAAAAGAAAAATATACATTCTAACTTCATGTCCCGAGTTTGAGACCGGCTATGCAGAACATTTATATTGTGTTATTTTAAGCCGTGGAATTAGAGTTTAGGAGATTCTCCTTGTGGAAAGAAACCAGGCGGTTGAGCGTTAATTCTGGCCGAATCTCCTCTTTTCACAACCGTTGGCCCAGTAAAAGGACATTCTTACCGAAGTACGGAATCCAAGACCCTTCATGGGTTGTAGTGGTATAGGTTTTTTTTTCATGTCCTGAAGTTTTCGTGAATTTTTTTTTATTTACGCAGTTACTCCCATAGTAATTATTATTATTTTTCTGGAGTCAAAGGGGAACTTAATGAACTACTTGTTGTTGAGCAGAAAATAATAAACAAGGGTTGTTTTTGAAATTGAGTTGAGGTGCAGAGGACTGTCATCAGAATTTAGAGTCTTTCTTTCCGCCAACGATTTTGGGAAACTTATTCAAGACTAAATAAACAAAATTATTGTTTCTAAAGAGTATATTTGTCTGATATTAATATTAAAAAAATATCTGTTTTAATACCTGTAATATTAGACAAGCTATAATAAACTATATTGTTACCTGACTTGAGGTTCGCATGATCGTTAAGAAAAATCAATACAAATATAATAGGATTTATGGATTATTTTTCCCTTCAATTGCATTATTTATATTCCATGACTAGTTTCAAATGATAAACATTCATCAACGGTTCGAAGGACCTAGCATCGTTAGAGAACTATATTTGTTTGAAACGTTTATTATTTTTCAACTTTTCAAATTTCGAATAATCATAGATAGATAGGTAGATAGATAATAATTTTATTTATAAAAGACAATTCTCCTACAAATGTGAGTATGGTACATTCACAGACAATTATAAATCTATTTACATAATGGGAAAGAATATGAAATAAAACTACACTTATTTATTACATACAAATACTTGAATTAATCTAATAATAAATGATCGAAAAAATAAATATAAGGAGATGTTCTCTTTGTTAACTATTTAAGTCCTCTAATGAACTGGTAAATTTATACAATTTTGTATGGATACATATAAAAATTTTAAATACTGGTTTTCATTTGTATAGATATTTTACTAATATAATTATAAATAATGTTTATTTTCTCAATATCAGGAATATTTAAAATATTTTAAACATTGTCAATGTCATTGGTGTTCGTGATAAAGGTCTGCAAGTAGATTATTCTAGGCTCATTGAATTTAGAGCAGTGCAGTAGCAGGTGACTAATGCAGTCCTCCACAAAACGCTCACAGAAAGTACAATTTTTGTTTCCTTCAAGTGAAATTGTCGTGTTCTTCAGGTACAGCTTGATGCCAGCCGGGCTGGAAACTCTTAATTGACTGAAAATTCTCACTTTATGGAAGCCAACTTTAAATGATAAATATTTTTCTGTTTCTACAATGTTGAAACTGCTAATATACCTGTAGATCTGGTTAGCTGCTGAATTTAAAGCTCTGTTGATTTCGAATAATCATTAATTGTTAATGTAATTTAATTATTAATTTTAATAATTTGATCTTTTTAATTCTAAAATGTTGTTGGGGAAAGCAGTTAAATATAGATAGACATCCATGATCTATCATGTTTCCCAGTCAGGAAGAAATTGATTTTTTTCTATTTCATGTTTTACCTTTTTTATAAAATAATATGTATAATCTATACAGCGAAGTGCTGATGTTTTATTTTTTTAATTTTTTTTAGCATTGATGATGAATCTTTAACTTAGGAAACTAGTCTAAAAATAAAAATAATTCCAATAGAATTTGCAAATAATTTATCGATTCTAATTGTTAATTGAAAAAATCTAAAATAAAAGTTAGGATGGTGGTATATTTCTCTTGATATTGTACAAGAAGATCTCAAGCGAGAAGAGCTCTGACATGTAGCGATACAAGAGAGTCCCCCGGGCTGGCCAAAAATAGCCTTCAATGGAGGACCTGTCGATATTGGCTGTAATCATTGGGTCCGTTCTCAGCGCTATCTTTATTTGGGATATCTAAATATTTTTTATTATTCTATTCTATTTCATTCATACTTAAATAATAAAGATTTTATTATTATACTGATTAAAGTCACTGGTCCCTAAAATCATTGCTCATAACAAAATTTCGCCATCTTGTATCATCTTATTACTTACTAATGTCTCAGAAATAATGTAAAAACAAAAAAGAAATAGAAAGACATATATTTTTCATTGTTTTATTTTTTTAATAACTATTCATTGATATTTAAAACTGTATACAAAAAATTTGATGAAAATACATACAATGATATGTCAATGACATGTAAAGAACTACTAACTAGTAGCACTTCAATATTTTACTTTAGAAGGTCTCTTGGCCATCTTCTTTCTAGACGCCACGGAGGATTATCGGGAACAGAGTGTGAGGCAAGTTAGAAGACTAACGGATTCGAGTGACTATGGTGCTTACTATGAAAAGATAGGTATCTGGTTTGGGCCGAATCAGCAACATATGAAACATTAAGATCTTTATGGATAATTTTATTTGTGGCATAATAAGGAGCATTGAGGATTTTACAAAGGATTTCGGATTGTTAGGAGTGGATACGAGAATAACTGAAAGGTTATGAGCTCCAAAGCTCAACTCGATATGTCCAAATGGGTCTAATTACTATCATGTAGATAATTGTATTCATCATACCAATTAGTCCTAGGTAGCGGATCTATTCGACGAGGATCAGTGGAATATAATTAAAGGATACTGTAGGACAAGAGGTCGTAGGTTTACAATGAAGGGTAAAGGTCATTTGATAGAATTTGCTTGGAGTTATTTTAATCCTCCAATTTCGACACCAGTCTTGAAGGTTGATGACATGAGATTGGAGTGTTTGTGAGGTAATGAAGGGATCATTATTTACTGATAACACACATGTACCATCAGCATACGTGGTGAGGACGGTGCTAGGAAGGGTCGGGATGTCAGCTGTATACACCGTGTAGAGGATGGGATCAAGGATACTACCTTGAGGAACACCAGCAGTTTGGAAAAAGGGGGAAGAATTACTATAGGGCAGGAAATTGTAGGTTTACAACGGAGGATAAAAATTATTTGATGAGATTTGTTTGGATTTATTTTCTCTATTTTTTAAACCATTCAAGAATACGGAGTCTCTAGAAAGCGGGTGTTTTTCTCACGTTCTTCCCATTTCGAAGTACAGTGAATTCTTGCATTTATTTTCTGAATCCAAAGACAGTCACACAGTTTTGTGATATGAGATCGAAGAGACATCTCAGTCTCATTTTCTTTATTACACATCTAAAGTCAGCATATGTGAGTTTAAAACTGAGATTAAACTTTTGTTTGAGCTTTCAGAAAAAACGACCACATTGTTTTTTTATCTTCTTGAAGTTAGGTTTAGGTAAATCTTGTTTTAGTTTTAAATATTTACCAATTTTAATATGAGGAAAATTATTGTATAAATAAAATTTCGTATAAACAGCTATCTGCCCTACCACCTTTAGCCAATCCTTAGTGCTTCATTTAGTAGTGGAGTAGCTCACTGGTTTATTCATTCGAGTCCTATTTCCTAGTCCATACTATCAGCTCTGGGGCCGGAATACGGAGTCTCTAGAAAGCGGGGGTTTTCTCACGTTCTTCCCATTTCGAAGTACAGTGAATTCTTGCATTTATTTTCTGAATCCAAAGACAGTCACACATGTCTAGCTTTTATTCGAATCTAGGTTGGATTTATCCTTATTTCCGATAACAATATTTTCCACAACTATTTTATTCTATTTCATAAAAAAAAAAATTTCATCTCCGATAGTATATCTCTCTCATCATGCTGCTTCCTTCGTAAAATCCTTTATAATACGCTTTCCCTATTTCCTTTTTTTATTCATCCGGTTCATAATCCTCCTTTCTCACATTCTTGTTCCATCTACTAAAATATCATAGTTCGGAAAATATGTAGTACGAGTATGTGTTTACTTAAGGCTAGTACGCACTGGGATTCATTGTTCGGACTCTTTGTCGCTGAGATGCATCTCGGATTCATTTTCATGCATCTGAGACGCTCCGCGACAATGAATCTAGCATTTCGTGTGTTGCGGTTTAGTATTTTTTGAATCTCAGCCGGAATGGGATTCTTTTACACAATGTGTCGCACATTGAGTCAGTGCGTACGTGAATCTAGCATCTCGTGTGTTGCGGTTTAGTATTTTTTTAATTTCAAACGGAATATCTCCAGCCTCCCGTAGAATGAGTTAACAACGAATAAATATCCTTCCGCCATCCTAAAACAGTTAAGTAGCATATGTCCTCCCAGTCGCTTACTAGCAGCCGTTGTGTACGTACGGATCTCTCCTTATTATACTGTGCCTTGTTTTTGTTATTTTTTATTGTTATATTATTTAGTTTTTGTTCCATTTATTTAAACCGTAGTTAGATATAGATGTTTAGTGTGCTTGTTTGGTGAAAGAAGTCAATTTTAAGTGAAAATAGTCAAATATTTTCCTCATATATTTATAAAGGTAAGCCTAGAGCTTAATTCTTCACGTACTGATAAGAGGAACTGCCAGTCCCCACTCTTACTACTCCCCACTTTGTCACTAGCTCCGCCCACTCTACATCATGACGCTGTGTCCAGTTTGTAACACTTCCGTTAACAGAGACGTAAAAATCTCAATTATGTGCAGCACATGTCACGTAATTTTTCATAAAAAATGCAAAGGGGTTAAAGAACAAGATGATAAAGAATTAAAAATCTGGAAATGTGACCCCTTATGCAACAAAAAAAAAATTACCAGTCCGTCTGACAAAGACGAAAACTTAACGACCAAATCTGGGGATCAGTCCGATTCAAATTTAAAAGAAATTTTGGTTCAGATTGGTAATTTGGCCAGTGAGTTCAAAGAAATAAAAGACACGCTAAACAAACAGACAGACATTTCCTTTGATAATTCCGCAAAATTAAAAAATTTAGAAGACCATGCAAAGAGGCAAGAAACATTGATAGAAGAATTGTTAGCAGAGAATAAATCTTTGAAAACAAAAAATTACAAAGTTGGAAACAAAAATTAACAGGATAGAACAGAAGCAACTCTGTAACTCATTGGAAATTAGAGGTGTGCCACAGAAGTCCGGGGAAACAACAGAGGGAATTGTTTGCTCTATTGGATCGGCCTTGGGTATAAAACTCAAGGCAGATGACTTAGATTTCGTCGAGAGGAAAAGATCAAAAGGAGAAGATACCAGACCAGGTCCTATAATAGTACGTTTTGTCCGACAGACAGTAAGAAACGAAGTTATCCGGCTCCGAAAAATTAAAAGAGATTTCTTCACTAGACACTTAGGGTGGGGAGAACGACGAAAAGATTTATCTAGGAGAGGAAATGACTCCAGTCAATCGCCACTTATACTGGCTGGCGAGGCAGAGGAGGGCCGCCGGCAAGTTGAAGTTCGTTTGGTTCGCTGGAGGCAGAGTACGATGTCGACGAGACAACGGACATCCTGTTGTCCTGATAGACCAAGAAGAGGACCTAGAGGTTTTCTCCTGAGAGAGGAAACTCTGTTACCTTAGCATCCCCCCAACAAACACTTCATACAAGTTTTATTTAACAAAATTTATTTTATTTATGTATCTTTCATGGTTTAGTTCCATCATTTTTTTCTATTATCTTCGTTACAAGAATATTCATATTCATTATAGAACTCTTACTGTTTATGTTCCTGATATCATTTCTTTACTTGAAAATTTCTATTATATTAGTTATATTTCACAGATTCCTCATTTTCGTCACTATTATCTTTATATTAATTTACTGTATTATGGCCATTATAGTAATTCTCTATATTACTATCAAGTCTCGTATTTAATTAGTATAGCTTTATGTGAACCTAATATTATAATCACCCCCACCGCTAATCATTCATCAATTCTATCCTCTCTTATCCTTTACCATGAGTAATATACTCACTGCATGCCATGTTAATGCTCAATCTATCCCAGCCCACTATGATGAATTCCTATTCCACTTCCAGCAGAACTTTTACCATGTAATAGCAGTTTCCGAAACATGGCTAAAACCTTTTATTCCTTCCTCTTCTGTTTCAATACCTCACTACAACCTCCTCCGTCATGATCGAGTCAACAGAGTTGGTGGTGGTGTCGCCCTTTACATCCATGAAACACTCCGATCTCGTATCCTCCATTCCTCAATTAATTCAGATTCTCCTCACATAGAATACCTTTTTAGTGAAATTACCATCAACACCCGAACTATCCTTTACGCAGTAATTTACCGACCCCCACATGTACCCTTTGATCCCAGCTTTGAAACCTTCCTCTTCTCAATAATTCCTTGTTATAATCACATTATTATCGCCGGAGATTTCAATTCCAATTTTTTAACTGACAACCCTGATAAACGCTTCCTGAGTAACCTCTTTCAATCCCTTGGTCTCTTCATTGTTCCTTACTCTGCAACCCATCACCTTTCCCAATCGGATACTTGGCTTGATTTACATGTAATTGACTCTCCCACAAATTTGGTATCCCACTCCCAACATCCTATACCCTCTCTTTCTGCACATGATTTAATATCGATTTCTTATGACTTTCCTGTTCCTTCCTTCACTCCTCGAATTATTACGTACCGCAATATTGACTCTTTAACTTTTCCAATGGTTCAAGCCGACCTAGAATCCATAGATTGGAACGCCTTTTACTCCACACCATCCTTAGATTCTAAGATCGAATTCCTGACTTCCAACCTTTTATCCATTCTAAATAATCATGCTCCTCAAAAAAAGTGAAAACGCACCGTCCTCCAGCACCTTGGATAACTCAAGATATCAAAGAGATGATGAGAACCAGAGATGCAGCCAGAAGGAAATATATCCGGACAAAACACCCTGAAGATTTAATCACCTTTAAAAACCTCCGTAACCGAACCCAATCAGCCTTCCGTCGTTCCAAATTCCAATATTACCATAAAGCATTATCCACGCTTTCCGATTCCCGCCAAAAATGGAAACTTCTCCGCCAAATCCCCTCCTTACAATTTAAATCTTGTCCTTCGTACCATGCCACGCCAGATGAACTCAATAAGTATTTTACCTCATCCGGTTCACCTTCCTCAATCCCAGTTTACAACCCGAATAATACAGATTTTGATTCCGATAAATTCTTCTTTTCTTATATCGAACCCTCCCAGCTAATAGAGGCTGTGATGAAATCACGTTCCAAATCATTTGGACCAGATGGGATTCCAGCACGATTTATTAAACTTTGCCTCCCATTAATCCTAGCACCTCTACTCCATATTTATAACTTTTCTCTCCAGAACTCAATCTTTCCATCCGCCTGGAAAAAAGCTACTGTCCTTCCCCTAAATAAAGTTCCTAATCCAGCATCCGAAGATGACTACCGACCCATCTCACAACTTTCCAATCTTTCTAAACCTCTAGAGAGAATAGCTCAAGACCAGATATCCTCATTCCTTGAACAGCATCTTAATCCTTTTCAGTCAGGCTTTAGAACTGGCTTTTCCACACAATCAGCTCTTGCAAAATTCACCTCAGACATCCACCAAGCTATGGACCATCATAAAATCACCATCCTCATCCTCCTTGACTTCAGCAAAGCCTTTGATACCATTGATCACAACCTACTCCTTTCCAAACTAGCTAATAACTTTTCCTTTTCTCATAGTGCGACCAGATGGATCCAATCCTTTATTTCTGACCGTACCCAGATAGTCCAAATTCCTAACCTTCCCCCTTCCTCTCCCCTCCCAATCACCTCTGGTGTGGTTCAGGGCTCCTCAATATCACCTTCTCTATTTAGTCCCTACATTAATGACGTTTATCCCCTCATAAAACATTGTTCCTCTCATTTTTACGCGGACGACTCACAAATTTACCTTTCCTTTTTCCCTAGTGAACTGCAGGAAGCTATCGCAAAGATGCAAGCTGATCTTGACACAATATCCTCTTGGGCCTTTGCTAATAAATTGAAACTGAATGCTAGCAAATCCAAGGCTATTGTGTTGGGCTCCAGGGTCCTTCTCAACTCCTTACCTGGAATCCCTAATTTCTCCATAGACTCCAATCCCATAAACTTCCACAACTCCGTTACGAACCTCGGCATTGTCTTTGACCAAACCCTTTCCTGGAAAGACCATGTTTCCCTAATTATCCGCCGAACAATTTCCACTCTTCGACTCCTAAACCGCTCCCGTAAATTCCTCCCTCAATCAACTCGTCAACTATTAATTACCTTCCTCATATTCCCCCATTTTGATTTTGGTAGTGTGGTGTACGGAGGCCTCTCTGCATCTCAAGACGCAAGATTGAAGAAGCTCATGAACTGTTGCCTGAGATTCGTTCTAGGGATATCACGTTATGACCATGTATCTCACCACTACACAAGATTAAAATGGTTATTTCCCTCCTTCCGAAGACAATACTTCCTTGGTTCGTTCCTTTACAAATCACTTTCCTCTCAGTCACCTCCCTATATCCTGAAAGCATTAACATTAAAATCATCAGTGAGTTCCCGCAAAACCAGATCCCGTTCCTCAGACCTCTACCTAACTTCCTTTAACACAACATCCTTCAAACGCTCCTTTATTTCTAGAGCTTCGAACTTCTGGAACTCCCTCCCTTCCATCATTCGCCATTCCTCCACTTATAATAGCTTCAAATCACGTCTTTTCGTTTACTTATTAGAAACTCAATCTAATAGTCACATCAATGAAGATAATATGTTTTAAAATGAAGTATAAATATTCAAAGTATAATATTGATTTGTTCAGAATTACTTTAGTACCATTGCACTAAATTTGTATAATTGGTTTCAGCATAATTATATTATTTATCAGACAAGATACATTATTTTTTCCGTATAATTTATATTTCTTAGCTTTGTCTACCGCATTCTTTTGTTGAATATTTTTTTTTGTTTTTCCTAATTTGTTTTTGTAGCTTATTTTCAATTTCGAACCTTAAGATGTAATTTGTTTTTCATGTGATAATTTAAACCTTGTATTATTAATTTTATTATTTTATGTTGTAATTTAAGTTATTTTTCAATTCCTTAATTTAATTTAAATTGTATTTCCTTGTCTTTATTATATTTCTAAATTATACATACGGCAGCTAGGCCGCCAATAATTGTTCATTATAATTATTCTTAAGGGGCAATAGCCCCAGAATAAAATTTATTTTCATTTATTCATTCATTCATATGATTTGTGAAAGCTAGAACACGCTGTAGTATTTCTCTGTGTTTGTTTTGATTTTCTTCAAGTTACGAAGTGTTTTAGATTTCATATTAGCATTTAAAATCTAACTATTAGATAAATTGATCATTTTAAAGAAGTTAATATTGTTTATAGGCAACTTTAAAGAAGAATAATTAGTTATAATTTGGAGAGGTTAGGATTGAAGCTCCAAAAAGGTAATTAACAAGCTTTATTATAGTTGGTTGCCATGGCGAACAGGGCGAGGCCATGGCCGCCTGACGAGTCTAGTACAGCAGCCAAAAGACAAGCGCTTCCCAACTCTTATGGAAATTTAATTCCCGATCTAAATTTAGACATTTTTCATCCTGACCAAAGGCCATTACTAAATACATCAGCTTCTACACATCCTTCATCTGATTCTCCTCCAAAGATTCCACCAATTATTATTTCAAACATAACGAGGAATGAATTATTAACCTTTCTCAACTCTCGACCTCATATAACTGCCTCTTTCTCCTCACTACGATCTGGAGACATTCGCCTACGTCCCGCAAACACTGAAGAGAGAACAGAAATCATGAATTGGCTCACTTCGAAAGAAATCAGCCATCATACATACGGATCCGGACCCAATGATAAACGATATTTCATAACCGGCTTTTTAACTGACTTTCCCTCCTTTAGAAGATATTAACAGGACCTTTTTGGCCATTCCTGGCGTCAAATCTATACGAAGACTAAAGAAAACACTTTCAGATGGAACCAAAATGGATCTCCCTGAGATTATAGTCACCACATCCCCTTCAGTAAAACCTGAAAATCTCCAGGCTCCCGGATCAGTCAATCGCATGAGATACAGGGTCGAACTACCACGAAAAAGACCGTCAGAAGGAATTCGCCAATGTTTTCGGTGCCAATCCTTCGGGCACATTTCCACCTACTGCTTTCGCCCTATTAAATGTGTGAAATTTAGTGGCAATCACGAATTAAAAGACTGCCCTCAAGACTCCCCACTTCGTTGTGCAGGATGTAATCAAGATCACACGGCTTCATTTAGACAATGCACACGACGTTTGGAATACATAAATGTTGCAAAAAATAGACCTGCCAAGCCTACAATAACACCTTTACCGCCACCACTATCCTCAGAAGAATTTCCAAATCTTCCACGAACTTCAGCTCCTAATATCGTGGCACCGCAGCCATCTCGCACACATGTTCGCTCAGCGCATTCTCCTCAGCCAGCAGTTTCATTCCTTCAGCAGATAACTCCGATAATACAACAAACCATCACTTCTACGCTTCAGCCCATTGTCACTCAACTCCAGGCTCTCTTAGTAAGCATCCAGCAGCTCTCTGCTTCTCTTCAGCCACTTCTTATCACTCTTCAGGCCTCATCAAATATGGACATTAATGGTTGAGATTAAGGTAGTTAACTTTAATATTAATCATTCTCCTTTCATTCCAGGTGTTCACGCCCTTCTTACTTCTGCACGCCCTGATATTCTTATTCTTACTGATACTGGTTCACTTCCCTTAAACACTCGTTTTCTCTCTTATTCTTCCTATCATACTACTGATGTTTCCATATTTGTTCACAATTCCATTAAACATCGCTTTCTTCAAACCGCATCCCCTCATCCTTCAATTCAACTTCTGGGTATAATTTTATATGTCAATGGAGTTCCTCATCAGCTGTATGGAATTTACGCTCGTCCTTCTTCTCCAGTGAAACCTTTCACCCAGTTCCTTCAATCTGCTCCAAGATCATCGTTTGTGATAGGAGATTTTAATAGCAGACATCAAATGTGGAATAATATTTCCTCCAATCCGAGGGGAAAAGCCATCGCACAACTTCCAGGAACTATTATTTACCCTTCTTCTCCTACATTTCAGTCTTCTCGAGGCCATGTTAGTACAATAGATTTACTTTATACCCATGCACCTCATCTTATTACTTATTGTTATACTCTTAACAACATTTCCTTTTGAGATCATTTCCCAGTAGTCTATCACATATCCTCTATTAGCACCCCACCCAACTCTTCATTCCATTACAATTATTCTAAAGCTGACTGGATAAGATTTCAATCCTTTCTTTTCAAAACTCTCCTTCTTCCTTGCCCCCTTTACCTGATACACCAACCACGGCTGATATAGACAACGCAGTTGATCGTTTCACCACTTTGCTCCAAGAAGCAGCCTCTCATTCTATCCCTACCTTCCAACCAAAACCTTTAGTATTACAAACACCTCCGAAACATATTCTTTGGTTAATATCTGTCCGTTATCGTTTGCTAAATAGGTGGCGGAGATGCCATCGACCAGAAGACCGCATTGCTCTCCGTTCTGTTACAAAACAAATCTCCCAGCTTTACAGAAAATGGAAAAACTCAATCTGGGAAAATAAAATAACAGCTGCCTCCCAAAATTTACAAAAATTTTGGAAATTATCGCGATCATCTTATCATAAACGCCTTCCTATTAACCTTCCCACTTTACACTCTCCGCTTCCTACAGCACAAGAGCAAGCACAAGCTCTTTGTGATCATTATGTTCAACATTTTTCTGCACCTCTTCCTCATGTTCCTCCTTTTCTGCCATTTAAATCTTCCGATGTACCCCATTTTGATGCTAAATTAGTTAAAGCAACGATATTTCGAATGGCACCTAAGAAAGCACCTGGGCCAGATAATATACAGGCTATTCTTCTCCGCCATCTTCCTCGCATAACCTTAAATTATCTTACCTCCATCTACAACAATTGCTCAGTTCTTGGACATTTCCCCAGCTCATGGCAAAAAAAGCCATTATTATACCTCTTTTGAAACCTAATAAAACTGGCTTAAATCCGGATCATTACCGTCCCATTAGCCTCCTCTCCCATTTAGGAAAGCTTTTTGAAAAATTATTGCTCCCGTATATTCAAACTTATTGCGATGAACTCTCAATTATCCCTTACGAACAGACAGGCTTCCAACCTCGTCTAAATGTTGTACATTCACTTTCAAGTGTACAACATTATGTTACCACTGCTCTTCTTAAAAAATCACGCCACTGCTATGATCTCCCTTGATTGTACAAAAGCTTTTGATTGCGTTCAACATGAGCAACTTTTTCTTTAACTTCTTCATCACGAATTTCCTCCTTTCCTCTTTAATCTACTTCGGTCTTTTTTTCTCAAATCGTTCCTTTTGTTATAGAGTTGGAAACTCCTTGTCATCATATAAGTCCTCTCGGATTGGTGTTCCACAAGGCTCTGTACTTTCTCCTATCATCTACTCCATTTACACAGCAAATGTAATCGGCACTCGTTACCTACGCGTCGAAATATCAGCTTATGCCGACGATATTGCGATCTACAGCTCCTCCATCAGCACTACAAAAGCCCTTCAAAATATACAAGCGGTGGCTCAACAAATTTCAGATTCCCTTTCCAATTTAGGTATTTGTATAAACCCTTCTAAAACTGACGCCATAGTTTTCTCATTTTCCCGTCAATCCCAAAGGAAAAAGATTCAGCCAATCAAGCTTAATAATACCGAAATTCGGCTTGCATCATCTATTAACTACTTTGGTGTTCGCCTCGATCGACACCTAACCTTTTCCAGTCATTTCCGTCATCGTCTAAACTTCACTCGTCAAACATTCAGTTCTCTTTATTTTATTTATATTATCTCGCTCTCCAACTTTATCTGTCCGATTGAAACTTCTTCTTTATAAAGCTATCCTTCGTCCTTGACTTCTTCATGCAGCTCCTCTTTTTCGGCACTTAGTTCAAGATACCATCAATAAATTAAACAGACTCCAAAACAGAACACTAATGACTATACGAAGACAGTCCCCTTGGCATACAGACCGACTGACTGATTTTGCATCTCGATTTAATCTAGAAAAAACCCTGTTCAGTACATAAAACGTTGTCACATCAAATTTTACGACATGCTTCCTACTCTGTCCATCTATCTATCTTCATGGCTCTACAACCCTAGATGGGTCCTGGCCTCCTCAAGGAGAACTCTCCATGTTTCTCTGTCCTCTGCGGCCGCCGTCCAGTTACGAACACCCAGGATGTTCTTTGCATCGCTGGAAACAGCATCCATCCATCTGAGCTTCGGTCTACCAACTCTTCTATGGGTACCCAATTTGGCTTCCATGATTCTTCGCGGTACCTGGTTTTCCTCCATTCTGACAACATGCCCAGCCCAGCTCAGCCGATTCAGTCTAATTGTCCGCACAACGTCCGCCTCTCCATATAACTCATACAGCTCTCGGTTCTTCCGTCTTCTCCATGTGTCTCCATCTTTTACGGCCCCGAGAATCCTTCTAAGTATTTTCCTCTCGAAAATCAGAAGATTTTTTTCATCTTTTTTGGACAGTGTCCACGTCTGGGAGGCATACATTAATACCGGGCGTATTAAGGTCTTATAGAGCCTGGTTTTGGTTTTCTTGGAGATCAAGCTGCTCTTCATGTATTTAGTGAGACCAAAGAAACATCTATTAGCAGCTGTAATTCTTCTGTTAATTTCGAGGGACATATTATTGGAGGAGCTTATGAGCGATCCGAGGTATGTAAACTCTTTTACCCTTTGGAATGTATTCGGCCCTATATTTATGCTGTCTTCTGTGGGGCCAGCTCCATCGCCTACATACATGTACTTCGTCTTATTTGCGTTTACTATCAGACCCATAGGAAGTGCTGCTTTCTGCAGTGCAAGAAAGGCGATTTTAAGTGCTGGGAGTGACCTTGCAATTATATCTATATCGTCAGCATAGCCCAACAATTGTACCATTTTCGTGCTTATGGTGTCCATTCTTTGAATTTCAGAGTCTCTGATTACTTTTTCCAGAGCTATGTTGAAGAGAAGACAGGCGAGAGCATCACCTTGTCTCAGTCCTTTATTAGAATGGAATTCGGAGGAGAGATGGTTTTGAACACGGACCACACATGAAACATCCGTCATTGTCATTTCTATCAGCCTGATTAGTTTAGGAGGTACATTCATCTCTTCCATTGCTTGATAAAGTTTTGGTCGTATAATGCTGTCGTAGGCATTTTTAAAATCTACGAACAGGTGATGAGTTGCTACTTTGAATTCTAGTCCTTTTTCAACGATAGTGCGTAGAGAATATATTTGGTCTATTGTGGATTTGCCCTTTCTAAATCCTGATTGGTAATTTCCTATTTCTTTCTCAGCATATGGAGTTAGTTTATTATATAGAATGTTAGAAATAATTTTATAAGCGCAGGATAGTAGAGCAATACCCCTATAGTTAGAACACTCAAGACGGTCGCCTTTTTTATGAATTGGACAGATAATTGTCCTGCTCCACTCCCGTGGCATCACTTCATCTACCCAGATGGATATTATTAAGTTGTGGAAAGTTTTTAGAAATTTTTCCCCACTGTATTTAAATAGCTCTGCCGGTAGGTCGTCAGCTCCAGGAGCTTTATTATTTTTCATTTTTTGTAAGGCGTCTATCACTTCCTCTAAGTCTGGAGGTTCAATGTCATGGTCGTGTTTCGCGCTCGAAAGAGAGTTGATGAGTAAATCGTCTTGCCCGGTATTAAGCAGGCTGTCAAAATATCTTTTCCATCGATCCATTATATCGTCTTTCCTCGACAGCAGCATCCCATTTTCCATCCTTGTTGAGACTACTCTTGGGTTATATGGAGCCCTACCCTTATTAACTTTCTGATAGAACCGTCTACACTCATTTGTGTTTCGATATGTCTCTACCAATTCCATCTGTTTGTTTTCCCATATTCTTTTCTTTTTCTTATGGGTTCTTTTCTCCTCTCGTCTTGCTCTTCTGTATTCTTCGGTGGTGCTTCGAGTGGACATTCTACTGATCATGATTTTATATGCTTTGTTCTTGGCTTCCGTTACCGTCCTGCAGTCCCTCATCAAACCATGCCGATTCTCTATCCAGTGTTTGACTTCCAAGGGTCTCTTCGGCAGTCTTGGTTATTACTTTTTGGCATGTCTTCCAGGTTTCCGCAATCGTTTCGTCAACGCTAGCAAGAGCTTCAGTTAGCTGAGAGTCTAGTTGCTGTTGATATATTGAGCGTATGTCATCATCTTTAAGTTTCTGAATATCAAATCTTTTAGCCTTCTCCGGTCTCTTGCATCTTACTGTAGAGATCCGGGCTCTTATTTTCGCTATGACAAGATAATGATCTGAATCAACATTAGCCCCCCTGAAGGATCTCGTATTGAGTAAATTAGATCTGTGCCTCGCACTTATGAGGATGTGGTCGATTTGATTAGACGTATTACCATCTGGGGATTTCCATGTACCTTTATGAATCTTTTTTCCCCGGAAATAGCGTACTTCCTATAATCAGGTCACGTGAGGCTGCATAATGTATTAGTCGGAGGCCATTGTCATTACTGGTTTCATGTAGACTATGGGTACCTATGGTGGGTCTGTAGCATTCTTCTTTACCGATTTTGGCATTGAAGTCACCAAGTAGTATTTTTATGTCATGAGTTGGGCAGTCATCAAAAGCTTTTTCAAGAGTCTCATAAAATTCGTCTTTCTCATCATCATCAGAGGCTTCTGTGGGTGCATGGCAGCTAACCAAACTATAATTAAAAAATTTCCTTTGATACGTAGCTTGCAAATTCGAGGATTTAGAGGTTCGAATCCAATTACCATTTCTCTCATTTTTCCTCCAACGACGAATCCGGTTCCAAATATATGTTTTTTTCTCATGGCAACTGTAGTATATGGTGTGATTCCTTTTTTCAAGGAGTCCCACACCAGTCCAGCGAATTTCTTGGATGGCGACTAGGTCTATTTTATATGTGTCTATTTCATTAAGGAGGGCTTGAAGTCCTCCGAGTCTGTATAGGGATAAAACGTTCCAGAATCCAATCGTTAAGTCCTTGTTACGTTTCCTGGGTCTATTGCCGTTTATCAATCCGGTGTTATTATTCTGTTTTCTTTGAGGTTTCGTAATCAGTTTTATTTTAGGATGTGTGGGTGATTAGCCCACAGCATCCGAGTCTGGTAAAGGGGCTGCCTTTTCAGAGCCTCCAGACCTGCTCTCCCATCCGGGAAGGCTTCCTAGGAAAGGTAATCCTAGGGTGTGTACTGAAGATGACCTTCGTGAGATTGCGTGCTGTACCAGTGTACTGTGTGATCGTCAGTGTAGGTGTTCCTCCAACCTGGAGGGCCAGTGGCTGATTGCGGTATATTAGAATACCGGGCGATGGGGCCGCCACATCCCTACGCCTATCCTACTCTGTCCAATCCTCTTTTTTCTTCTTTAAATCCTCCTTCAAAGCCAACCAACTGGAATGGAAGGACGAATTCTCGTCTTAAAACTCTCTTTTAATTTCTGTTTATTTATTTATTTAAATTTTATTTTTTATTTATTTTTTCCTATCAGTTTAATTATCTAACCTTTTCTTTTTTTTTTATTTTTTTTTTTTTTTTTTTTTTCTTTTTTTCCTTTGTTGCTACCTTAATCTCAGTGTAACATCGCCACTGAATGTCGCTATTTAACTGTAACACTATGTTTTTAACTAACACTCCATCACATTAAAACATCCAAAAGGATGATATTTTGTAAAACTTTGTCTAGATACATTATATTTTAATAATATATGTATCAATGTACTATTTTATTCTGAATAAAGGTGTTTTGAAATAAAAAAAAAACAGTTAAATAGTCGAACATTTCAAAAAAGTGTCCTTTTAAGGTCCTCCATCTTAAAACCGTTAAATATTTTAAAACAGTATCCTGGAGGACAACAATGGCGGAAGTTATCCTTCGGATAACTTAAAAACCGTTAAAACAGCAATCCTTAAGGACGAAAAAGCTAATTCTAATTGTGGATGGAGAGAGTGGCCAAGGATGTCCTTCGCCCTCAAAAAATCGTCAGATCCTGGCAGATCTGTAAAACAGTGTCCTTAAAAACAGTTAAAACAGCAATCCTTAAGGACGAAAAAGCTAATTCTAATTGTGGATGGAGAGAGTGGCCAAGGATGTCCTTCGGCCTCGAAAAAACCTCAGATCCTGGCAGATCTGTAAAACAGTGTCGGCCACTCTCTCCATCCACAATTAGAATTAGTGATTCCTTAAATCTACCATTACTTCAATTAATTGCTTAATGTTTTTATCTCAAAATATAGGTTAAATGATTTGAAGTAGTTTGATGTTGGCGGATTATTTATAAATTTCAAGTCTTAAGCCCTTTGGAATCTTTTTCAAATATCTCAAAAAATTATAAATCAGGAAAAATGTATTACATAATAACAGGCAACGAAATATTATTAAAAATAATCACATAGTAATTAATAATAATAACAAATAAAGATTAAACTTAGAAATATTGACAAAAAGAAAAAGGAAATATTTTGATTCATTTTGTGAATCAATTGTGTAGAAACAATAAAATTTCGTGTACATAAACTTTTATATTTTATATGACTATTAAGTGGCTAATGCCAGTTTTCATAGATCTGGATGGACAGTAGGTTGTTAAATAAGAGATATTTGAAAGTGGAAAGGGTGTTTGAGTGGCGAATGGTGTAAGGGATGGAATTCCATAGGGACGAGCATCGGATTAGAAATGATCTGTTGAAGACAGAGGAGCAATGAGCAGGAGTGTACAAATCTGATGGGCGGGAACGGGTTTGGGGGGTAAGAACAGAGGATTTGAGCAATGTAAAGTGGGCTATAAATATATATTTATATGAAATCCCAACGCCCACTTTACATTGCTCAAATCCTCTGTTCTTACCCGCCAAACCCGTTCCCGCCCATCAGATTTGTACACTCCTGCTCATTGCTCCCCTGTCTTCAACAGATCATTCCTAATCCGATCCTCGTCCCTATGGAATTCCATCCCTTACACCATTCGCCACTCAAACACCCTTTCCACTTTCAAATATCTCTTATTAACAACCTACTGTCCATCCAGATCTATGAAAACTGGCATTAGCCACTTAATAGTCATATAAAATATAAAAGTTTATGTACACGAAATTTTATTGTTTCTACACAATTGATTCACAAAATGAATCAAAATATTTCCTTTTTCTTTTTGTCAATATTTCTAAGTTTAATCTTTATTTGTTATTATTATTAATTACTATGTGATTATTTTTAATAATATTTCGTTGCCTGTTATTATGTAATACATTTTTCCTGATTTATAATTTTTTGAGATATATATATATAAATAAAATTTATGTGCTAAAATCAGCCATGGACCATATTTTTTATTTCTAATTTTCATAATCAATTTCTAATGTTTTATTGGTTTCTTTTATATTCTAAAAAAATTGTTATATGTTCAATGATCTGAATTATTTTTTTAATATTATTGTAAAAGTTTCAATGTAAATGTAATTATGTTAATTAAGGTACGTAGTATTCATTTGTATGGGATGTACCAACCTAAATAAACGGTCCTTTCAAAGGGTTACTTTGAAAGGAAAAAAATGGGGAAAAATATATATATATATATATATATATAATATTATATATTTATATATATGTGAAATTAAAATGCGTACGTGAAATTATATTATACTTATTTCTTAATTATTTTTTACTTATTTAATACATATTAAGTATATATATATATATATATATATATATATATATATATATATATATATATATATACATATATATATATATATTAGATATACATAATATATAATATTATAATAATATAATAGGAATAAGGATAAGTAAAGCATATCGCACTATCTCTTACGACGCTGCCTGTGTCCTTGCAGGGATAAAACCAATACACTTGAAAATTAATGAACTAACGACATTATACAAAACAAAAAAACAACGACTAAATTACAAGGACATGGAGCCAAGGGACATTGAAGACGAACTAACTACCAAACACTGGATACATCCTACTATACACGCTAAACTAACACAGTACATAACAGACTCAGGAGCTGCAGATACAGACACAGCAAGTATTGATATTTACACGGATGGAAGCAAAGACGAACAGTACATAGGATGCGCACTAACTCTATATCACAATAACTGCTACTACGACGAACTATACAGACTTGGCCAAAACTCCTCAAACAATCAGGCTGAGAAACTAGCTGTAGTTAAGGCCACGGAATATATTCTTAGACAGACGTACGTTAATCAAAATACATACAACATTTATACGGACAATAAGACAGTAATAACATCAAATCCAACGACCCACTGACACATCGACTTAAGAAAAATTTAATTGAAATAATGGAACGCAGAATACCAACAAAACTAACTTGGATCAAAGGTCATAGTGGCATCGAAGGTAACGAGCGAGCAGATCTACTTGCAAAAACGGCTGCTCATGATTTAGAACTTACTTTAGAATACACCCGCGTTCCCGTTTCATTTATTAAAAAATGTATCAAAACAGACTCACTTACTGAATGGGATAAACTTTGGAACAACTCGACAAAAGAACGACCCTTGCACAAATACATCCCAAACATCACACTACAAATCACGGCACACCCAAAAGTACTCATCACAAACTTACACAACTGTTAACGGAACATGGACAGACTAACCACTACTTGAAACGGTTTCATTTGACAAATACAGATACATGCGAATGCGACGGACGGACTCCACAAACTTTCATCACTTACTATATGACTGCATTCTTTATGAACACAAAAGATCAATACTAATAAAAACAGTACTGATGAATGGGGACACTTGGCCTTCCACCGAAGCAAAACTATACAAAACTTACAAGAAACAGTAGGCAGAATTCGCATTAGCAACTGGAAAATAGACCATATAGATCAAGAAAGAAGACCACCCCGCATCAAAAACAAGATGAAAAAATAGAAGACATCTTTTGAAAAATCAACTTGTCTACATGTTAAATTTCTATTTCTTTTTTATTTGTTTATGAATCTATTTCTTTTTCAATTGGATTTTTATGTTATATATTTATTTATATATTATATATATATATATATATATATATATATATATATATATATATATATATATATATATATAATTTATTTTTAATATCTACCAATTATTTCATTTATTCATTCAGTGCAAAACAGGCTCCTTGATTGTTGAAATTTTTTTTATTTTATTGTGTAGAGTATCTTTAAGTGGGATATCGCAACGTATATAGATAGCAACGTAACATAGCTCATTAACTCAAGGCAATCGTAAAGCTAAATAAGATCGAAATACGTGGGCACCTCATGCATGTCTCACGTACGACATCAAGAAAATTGTTTGAGCTTGGTTATGTGACTCCAGATATCTCACTAACCGACTACCATTTTGTTAAACACATGGACACTTTTTTAGAATTAAAAAATTTCATAATCGAAATTCGATAGAAAATTTTAGAATTGGTTATACCAAATACTATAATTTCTATTCACAAATCATAGAAAAGTTATAAACTCGTTAGCAGAAATGTATTGAGAGTATTGGAGAGTATTTTTATTAATAAAAAATGTTTTCGAACATTTTTTTTTTTTTATATTTGTCTAAGTTTTACGCTGTATATCTTTCCAAAATGTTACCATTCTCTTTATTTAAACTTCATGTACATTTAATATTTGTACTCGGTGTAGAGACATTTTAAATTAGGTCATAATTTATGTGTTAATTAAATTTTACATAATATTTATCTATTGAATTTTGGGAGCTATGATTTTAATTGTAAAATTTTTTTTATTTTTAAATAAAGAGATAAAAAATGTGTTGAAACTTATTAAGGCGTTGGTGCTGCCGATGATTGGATTAAAAAAATAAATTACCTCAGCATATATAATAGTTTATTTAAATTACATAAAAATTATAATTATAAAAATTCTAAATAATGAATATTGCATTTTATTGTAATGGAAAATTTGTACTTCTTTTTAAATCTTTGAGATCCAATAGTTTATCATTTTATTTCTATTTCACTATTCAGTTCAATATTATTTATTTTGTATGATATATTATATAACATATTCCTATGCTTTTTGGTGCATATAAATCTGGGAGTGAGGTAGGAATATACTGAAGTCATCCTGTGTTTCTAAGAATAATGAAAATACGTTTAACCTTTCCCGATCCAATGGCAATTCCATGTGACCGCGAGTGGAATCACAAATCATGATATAGACAGCCAGATGAAGACAAAAGACAGCTGTGGGAAGAGAAAGCTTCGTTTCCATTAACTCTTTGTGAGATGGATCGTCTTGACAAACGTCGAATTTGTCTCAACTATTGATCCAAATAAGTGCTTTTGTTTGTACAGGACCATTTACCAGTAATTCAAAGTTCTATTTTGTAAATCTGTTTCGTTTTATTTATATTATATTCCGCTATATTTTACTACTTTCACCTATATTTTTTCCCGCGCCTGAGTTTGGTGGTAGCACCATTTTTGGAAAATGATTCCTGAAGTAGGAAAGATGATAGAGTTCAAAGATATAGAATCGATCCTTTTCACTCATTTTTTTCAATGGAAAAGAGGATTTTGCAGGGACTTAATTACATTAAAATAAAAATCAAAGTAAGAGACTGGTTTTGTACAGGCCAGTTGTGAGTTAGATGAGTCCTTATTAACGGTGCGGGAATGTGGACTCTTGTGACAAGTTTTAAAGAAAATTAATGCTAACTTTTTTGGTAGTTCATAAGATGGTGACCCCATACAAATGCTGATCTCTTTATTTGATATTATTCGTATTGTAATTATTATTATACTACGACAGATAGAGTTGTCAGAATTCCAGATAGCAGAATACCGAGTAAGCTCCTACATGTATGTATGATCGTTAAAAAAAGATTTTAAAGGCATAGTGACATCGTATGTTCATTACGGGCTGTAGAGCTACATAGCAAGTAATATCTTTTTTTAAATAAAAAATTAGGTAATTACTTTTAAACAATCATAGCAGCGTTCCAGGAATAGAAAAACTTTAACATTTATTATTTAAAATATTTCTATTAATGTTGTTGAAAAAATTTAATTCCAAGTCACAGATTTCTGGAACGCCAGCCTTTGAAGTTAACAAACAAAGGTTAATGAAGTTGGGTCTCAGGCAGCTTGGTCCTCGCCTGCCGGGAGCTGGAGAATTCAAATTATAAATTGAAATCAACCTGTTCTATAATATTCTGGAAGAACTCAGCAAGAAATCGCCCAAAGAGGAAATGAAGGAAATTTAGTTCTTATCTCTTTTTATTGAATAAACACGAGCTGTCTATTAACCCATGCAAAAAAAAAATTATTTTGTTCATTAAAATTCTACTTTAAGAAGTCAAATGAAATTTATTGGATTTTGTTCCACACAGTATTCGAATAAAAGGAAACATATGTGTATAAAACAATATTATTTTCACAAAATATGATGTAAATGGTTACTGACAAATTCTATTACATTTTAAGTTATATAAATGTTATTATTATGGACGAAAGGGAACTTACCTAAACAGTTCGGATGCAGGGGTTGGATCTTCTACGTCCATGCATCTTCCGAAAGCCCCATCTGTAAGAAACATTTTTTAGATACATGATCTAATACCAGAGTACATAATATATCCAAATGGCTATGATGGATTGGATACATTACGTACTGGGAATATATATATAGGAATACATTACAACAAAGCGTTCTTATCATTTTTATTTTGTTTTAGTTATTTTTTTAAATTGAGAAAGTATTACAATGCACCTCAAAGTGGGCAATACGTAATATGGATGGTTTAATGGATCCATTCAATCAATATGTACAATAAGAAATTAATAAAAAGAAAAGTAAAGAACTTCGTCTGTACTATTATATAAAAAGTCAAGCTATTTTTCGTTTGTGATCACTAACCACGAGAACTACTGAACCAACCTGGACCAAATTTTAACCACGCCATCTTTTTAGTTCCAGGAAAGTTTAGCAGTAATAAAATCAACTTATTTTTTAACTAATTCGCTTTAGAAAAATCGATGATATGAGGATAGCAGTGAAGTTTGAAAAGCGACCGATAGGTGGCGAGATCTTTTCTACATAAGAGGTTACATAGGTACGGTGTAATATAGAGCTTGGAATTGATAATTAAGTTTTCTTATATTCAATAAATTACTAAATATATATTTAACTATGTGTCGCGACATTTAGATCCCACCGAGGTTTGAAAATCGACCGATATAATATATTCTACAATTGTACCAACACTAAGCCCTTTTTTAACAAATGTTAACTCCATCATTTTTATAGTTCAAGAAAGGATTAGGAATCCGGTAATAAAATTTACAATAACAAAAATGTAAATGTACAATGCTGAGTGGCAGAAATATCAGATGAAATCTATATAATTATTTCGGTTGAATAAAAATTATTACCAAACCCAAATGTCGATCATTTGCTTATTGATATTGTGTGTAAAAATATGATTCTTGGCCCTCTAGCCCCAAGCAGTAGTGTTAACGCAGTTCATTATCCGCAATTTTTGTAGTAGTCTCTGCCCTTTTGGATTAACAACTCATACATTAAAATTAAAAATTGGATTTCTAATTATGCTTTTACATAATCTTCAAACGCCTAATTAGTGCAATTTTAACCAGGTTGAAAATTATTGCTATTTGTAAAAATATATGAAGAGCCCACGGGAGAAAGGGGGAATGTCATTGGGAATGCATTTCGAGAAAATTAAGTTTTATGGTCTGGATCTTAAATAACTTCAGTATGTTTTTGTACTGTATTGCACTTTTTACGAATTAAAATTGTTAATAATCTAAGAAATAAAGTTTTAGTAACAAAGCTCCAATTTAAACTCAGAAGGAAGGAGGAGAGACCTGGATGTTCCCCTTTTCTTCCGTGTATGGATATCTTTCAACCTCTTGTAACTAACTTAAAAACCCCTTTTCTGGCTGATACCTTTAACCATCTTATTCTACTCAACAATGTGAATATTTTGAAGTGTAAAACTCCATTTCAGAAAAAAATTGACTCTCCCTCTTTCTCCCGTGGACTCTTCATATAATTATGCTCAATTGAATACTTCAATACTAGATTTTAATCAATAAACAAATAAAACTTCAGCTATTAGTTAAATTTATCTTCTTTATTTAATTATGAGAGTGGACGTAGCCGCGACGGGGGAGGGGGGGTGCTAGTTTATTGTATTGCATATGTTTAATAATAAATAATATTTATGCTAGTAATATATAATACAATAAATACAGAGAGAAAAAAAATTAAATAAACATATAAAGAACCTGAAGCAATACAATATATAAAGTGAAAAAAAAAATCAATAAATTACATACAAAAAGATAAAATAAAAAAATATATAAAACAATAATAAGAGTAAAAAAAAAATTAAATTAAATTGATTGTAAAAAATACTTATACTTATAATTATATATTTACTTTATGTACCGTAAAATGGGGTCACATTAGTACGGTGGGGTGAAATTGGTACACAATTATTTCTGTGGTGATTTCCTTCTGGCAGGTTGTTTTGTCGACTTTTAACAAATGAGAGCGCATGAATGAGTCTTCTGTCATTTGGTGAAAGTCAACACAACAACCTGCCAGAAGGAAATCACCACAGAAACAATTGTGTACCAATTTCACCCCACCATACTAATGTGATCCCATTTTACGGTATTTTACATGTATATAAAAAATACATACATACATTATTTACAATATACACATATCTGAGAGAACCCCCAGACAAGCCAGGCCCAAAGTGATACCAACGCTTTCCTCTCAGCTGCGTCACTGGTTTTGTAAAAAGCTGGCCATTGTGTTTTTTTTTGGACAAACAAAAATGTGGAAAAGATTAAAAAAGGTTTTTTTTTTTATTTTATTTTATTTTTTTTTAAAGACAAGAATAGTAATATTTAAAAGGCTTAGTGTAGCCAATAATTGCTGGTTACATTCCTCCTGCAGTATTTCCTACTCCAGTAAATCACAATATTCTTCTATCTAAGTCTTATTCTATCCCTCGATCTCTTACCCATCGGTTAAACAGTTTCTTTCTTTGGATTAGTTCATCAGCATTTCATTAGCTCATATATGTTCAGATAAATGTCTAGAGATTCCGCATTGCGTCATCTTTTAAAGTTTACATTCCTTCACCGTTGTGTGGTCTGAATACTCTATGAAATACTTAAATTTTACAAGGTCTTGGGACTTTCCTCTCTAAAGAGAACCATTATTCAGCAACAATGAGGAACTTTAGGATAATAGACTTGTAAATTCTATTTTCTGTGTTGCTGGAGAGCGGGAGCAAGCTCGAGTAATTTGGTGGCTGGGAAAATTACAGTAAGAGTTGTCGGCCTTTTATTTCCTCTTGAGTTCGCTTAGATGTTCCAAGCAATCAACACTTAAACTTCTCTACGCACTCAAACTTGATTCGTGATATATCTATGTAGTTGGAATTATTATTGTGTCCATTGTGTTTTATAGGTCCAACGTGTTTTATAGGTTCAGTTAAAGTACTTGCGGATTTTTGACCTGAATAAAAATTCTTTTCTAATGTTTTTTAAAACTATTTACTGATATTCACAACTGTGTACATTATAAACAGCAATTAAATTTGAGGAAAATTATCACAATGACATGTCAGTAACATTTAAAGAACTACTCACTAGTAGCACTTCAGTAAAAGTTCTCCCGGCCACCTTCTTTTCAGACGCCTCAGATGACTATCGGGAATTGAGTGTAAGGAAAGTTGGAATACTAGTGGATTCGAATTAGTATGGATTTTACTATGAAACGATATGTATCTAGTTTGGGCCAAATCAGCAACATATGGAACTTTAATATCTTTATGGATAAATTTGTTTGTCAAATAATAAGGAGCATTCAGGATTTTACGAAGGATTTTGGATTGTTCGAGAAGAATTGGAAGGTTTATTGAGAGCCCCAAATCTCAACTCCGAAAGACCGAGAGACATCCGTGTGTTCAAGTTGGTCTAATTACTGCCATTTAAATAGTCTTTTGAAATATAATGGGAGCTTTGAAAGCTTTTTTGTAACTGTTAGAGTAGTCGGAAGTGACGAGCAGTTTCTTGACTTTTAAGTCTCGGAATAAACTTTCTATTTTTAAATATAAAATAACTAATCTCTTAAAATTTAAAGGGAATCATATGTGATTTATGCAACCTATTGTTCGCTAATCTTTTGAAGGGAAACGCTCTTCACCCAGTATTGGAGGGCCTTTATTACCCTTAAACCCAGAAACCCTTGAGTTCCTCATTAAAAAAAAAAAAAAAAAAAAAAAAAAAAAAAGTCAGAAATGAAGGTATCGTAGTACGGAATATTTTGCTCTTTTAAAGATTTATGCAGACAATGGATAAGGTGATATTCAGTGGTGTAAGGTCAGCACTAAAAGAGGGGTGTAGAATAAAATATCCCGGGCATATTCTAATAATTTTTCTCGAGTGCGTAACGATGTGGCACCCAAACATCTCTGTTTACGTTGTCAGTGTCACTTAGGTGGGAAACGACAGTATCGCCGTTCAATAACGACAAGTCGTAAGTTTTTCGTTATTTATGGTTAAAGACCTCTGGCTCTTTTTCACGGCAGCGCGCTAACCATTACCATACGTCCTTTTATGGCATGAGGCCCATAACCTCGACAAATCCTAGAAGATATTTAAGATTTCTGTATGGAAATGGTACTTTATATGGCGGTAATATTCAACTGTACACCACATTTTTTATCGCTGAAGAAGTGATAAGAGCTGCAATAAACCTACAAATGCACTGAAACATTTCTAATTCACTTTATATTATTTGTATTCAAGAAAAGGATTTGGCTGAAATCCTTAGAAAGAAGGAGATCAATGAACGCACCGATTTTTTGACCGACCTTGTTCTCTGGGTACGGTTGGTTTTATTTATATTATCAGTATTTATTTATTGTCATATTGACATAGATATGTCTTTTGGCTGGGGGTATATACTTTTTTGGTTTAACTTTTTTTCATCCTTAGCAAAATTATAACATTTTGACACGCTCTATTGATGTTACTCGGATCGAAAATTTTCTTGTCAGAAATTTAATGGAGAGTAGTTTTTGTTACATAAGATTTCCCTCTAGGACATACCGTATAGGATATATATGTTTGAATAAAAAAAGTCATGTTTGTAACCCGTATTTTCTCACAACTTTGTTTATTTCGAATAATCATTAATTGTTAATTTAATTAAATTATTAATTTAAGTAATTCGATCCTTTTAATTCTAAAATGTAAATTGGGAAAATAGTAGCTTATAGATAGACACCCATGATCTATTGTTTTGCCCAGTCAGGAAGTAATACGAAATGTATTTTCTGTAGCGGTTTTTATATCTAATTTTTAATTGAATTGAACTTAAAAATTTAGTTTATGTAATTATATCATATATTTTTTATGTGTAATTAATGTAATATTTTTCATTATCTCTTTCAGTTTTATTTATTTAAAATTCAAATTATTTTAATTAAATCATAGGGTTAATAAACTAATAATGTTACTTCACAGGAATCATAGCAAAGTGAGGTGGGGCGAGGATCTTAGAGCTGTAGAGAATGTTGTGGGTTCATTTTTCGCCGGTTGATTTTATTTCATGGTGAAAATGATTCTCAACTATCTCATTTTGGGTAGAAAAGGTTGGTAACCTGTATTATAACCTATCCTTCTTGCCCTAGGTAGAGTAAATAAGAACATTGGGAAGTTATAACAAACGACAAACAATTTAACTTTTGTAAATATTCAAATTTAGACACTGTTAAATAATAAAAAAGAAAAAAAATAGAGAAAAAGTGAAATTACAAGACAGCCCATCCATCCACTGTTTGCACCATATCATCCGTAGGTTATTCACTGTTGGTTCTAAAAATAAGGAATTGATGCCCTAAGAGTACAGGTTCTGTATACCAGCATATGAGGTCTTGTATGATTGTTTCTTCATTATTGTCAATTATTTCTAATTGTAAGTATTAATCAGGGTAATGTTTTGATTAATAGTTTAATTAAAATACATTATATTGCAGATGTTTAATTATTTATAATATTTATAAAATTGTTAAATTATAAATATGTATATTTAAACCATTGCTCATAATTCAGTTAGTTTATAATTAATTATGATAGTGGTATAATATAAATATAATATAAAATCTATGTAATTATAGTGTAATTTAGTATTGAAAATAATTTTAGTAATTATATTGGAACGAATTTTAACTTGATGTAGCTCATTCTAAAAAGGTTAATATTGTTATCTTATATGAAAAATTTAGCAAGTACTTCCTTTAATTGTTGTATTGGGGTGCCATTACTAAATGGCCTCATTGTCAGTGGATCAGATGTAAAAAAAAAAAAAAAAAAAAAAGAATTGAAAAGCTGAAAAATAAAACTGTTCCAAGGTAAAGAGCTTTTAATTTGGCCTCCCCCGCTAAGCGGAGTATACTTTAAGCCGTGACTTGGCACAATGGACGACCTACCTTCAGTGCAGCACGCGATGTGGCTATTTCTTTGACGTAATTCAGGAAGAAGAATGGTCGCATTTACTTCTGGGGGACGTTAGCTTTTAGAATTCGTAGAATTAAATTGAAAAAATAAGAAAGCAGTATCGATGAATCCTATTTCTATGAAGATATTTTTTCTTATCCTCATTCTTTTGCGGAATGAATCATTATCATTTATGTGTATATATTTATTTATTATTTTCTTAAGAATATATTTGTGGTTTAAGTTGCACGTTTCTCAAGCGCTTTGGTCAATTAACTAATTTATACTACTATATAAAAAAACAAGCAATTTTTCGTTTGTGATCACTAACCGCGAAAACTAATAAACCAATCTGTACCAAATTTTAACTACATCTTCATGGTTCGAGGAAGGTTAAGCAATAATAAAATTTAAAGATATGCAATTATATTTTCATATAAAAGTGATAAATATGTGGGGTAAAGGTTTATTAAATCTTAAATTTATGATAAAAGTTACTTATTTTCAATTTAGTTGTGATTAAAAAGGCTATAAATATGTGGAGGGACATGAGGATTCCAATGCAGTTTAAAAATCGACCGATATGTGGCTAGCAACATTCTGCTGAGTTAGCAATGGTAAAACAATAGAATCCGACTGTACAAAATTTAAACTACAACAAATTCATAGTTCTAGGAAGGTTTATAATAATAATAATTTAAATGTATAGTGTTGAGTTGCAGAAACGAAGTTTGTCTGTCATATATATTCAGAAATTAAAATCCAACCAAATGGATCTATAAAAAGTTGTCTACCGAATTAAAATGTTGATTCATTATTCTTTTTGATATTGTGTGTATAAAATATGATTTATGGGCTTTTAGTTGTAAGCACTGATAATGCAGTCCATTATCTGCAATAGTAAATTTCTTAATAGTCTCTGACCCTCTGGATTACTGGCTTATATATTACAATTAAAAATTGGGTGTCTAATGTGCCTTTACCGTTATCTTCAACCGCTTAATCACTGCAATTTTAACCATGTTAAAAATGACTGTTAAGCGTGAAAATATCATTGAAGTAATAATGCTCAATTACATACTTCAATACTAGCGTTTTATCGATAAACAAATGCAAGTCTATTATTAATTAAAATTATCTAAGGTCTTTAAATATTTTTGAGAATGGATGACCCCGGTCATAGGCAACTATTATTTTTTTTTCGAACGAAGATTCTGTTTTGGCATATGACCATGTGAATGATCGACATTTAACCATTGACCTGATTGGTGTTAATTGTCAAACATGATCCATGGCAGTGTAATGTAATGTAATTATTTTAAACCAATAAAATACGATTTCTTATAAATCGTGGGTTTCCATCTTTACATTTGAAATAAAACTAAAATCTGTATGCCTACTTGGAAAAAAAAACTAACGCTGTTACTAACCCTAAACCTACAATTTATTTGTACATATTTCTACCACCGTTTCTCGGTAAAAAACAATAAAAGGGGAATGGATATTGAAAAAAACACTTTTGATATATTTTTAATAAAAGTACTAAAGTCAAAAAGCAAATCAATGAATGTTGTTTCCAAGAACTTCTGCTAATAAGTCTGAAAAGTTTCATTTGACCTTTCGTGGTAGGTTTAATGTTAAATAGAGGAAGGATTGTGAGGTATTATTCCTAGAATGTAAATGTTTTCCCGGAAATCCACAGACAATGCTTTTATCTTCTATAAACTTTAACCTTTAAAACAAATGACATTTCATATGAGAAAACCTAATAGTATTTTACCTACCATGTTTATATGCTCTAGAGCCTGTACTTCTCATTAGAAAATCAATGTTGCCTTGTGCATTTTGTATTTTAGTAGAATTTAATTTTTTATAAAGCTTCTATTTAGATTGTGATGCCGACCATCTAACAAGGTAACTTGATATTTGGATTCAGGAAACATATAAAACGTTTAACAAAACACTTCCGCAATTCCGTTATGGTTTAACTACTATTTGGATGGGTTTATAGATATAACTATGAAGAGGTCATATAATTTGAGCTGCAATACCTGAGCTGAGGATATCAAGAAGTCATATAATGAATAATGTTATTGTTGTTGTTTTAGTTTAGTCCTAAAGATAGATATGGAGAAAGCATGTGGTCAGAACTGCCATTTTCAGAACCTTAGGTTACTTCGTGACATAAATTAATTGAAATATTAAATATAAATATAAATTAATAGGTAATTGTATTCCGATTTGGAAAATGGAAAAAAAATGTGTACATTAGTAATAGGTCATACTAAAAAAGAAATTATTATAATTAAAAATTGTTTAATGGCATTGGAACGTTAACAAATTCGAAATTATAAATAGTATTTCTAGCCCTTTATTAAATTTATCGATTCAAGCTCAATTCAAGCCAAGTGGGATGAGACGTGGAAAATAAATAGATCTAAATTATTAGAAGTAAAGCTGAACTGCTCAGCAAAGTGGGAAACAAGTTATCGGACATCTAGAAAGGAGGAAACAATTTTGTGCCGCCTGAGAATCGGCCACTGTGAATTCTCACATGGCTACCTTCTCCGCGGCTTGGAGCCCCCTACCTGCGTCAACTGTCAGGAACCCAGGACAGTAAAACACGTATTAGCTGATTGTCCACAGTTATCGTCTCTAAGAGAAAAATTTCAAATTTCAAATACACTGCAAGAAATTTTACAAAATGATGAAAAATCAGTGAAGTCATTAATGGATTTCTTGAAGGCAATCAGTTTTTATGGACGAATATAGGGGTGGTGGGATAAAAAATCGAAGAGGAACTGCCAATGACCCTGAAGGGTAGAGGCAATAAATAAATAAATAAATAAATAAAATAAATTTATCTCATATCACTTAATGATTTTCTAAGTTAAGTTCGCTTTATCCATGTTTTTGAACACAATACTTCCTTGGTACCTTTATATTTCAAGCTGTAAAGTCCAAAATACCTTCATTTATTTACGATTAACCTCTGTTCTTACCTCTATCTTTTGAACACCATATCTCAGCCCTTGGATTTGTATATCCCTTCTCATCGACCTCCCTACTTTGAAAAATTCTTTATTATTTTGGAATTTCTTGCCCATTTCAATTAGCAATGCTTCTTCTCTCACTTTTTTTAAATACTACTTATTCACCCACTTCCTTAATAATTAACCTTTTGAAAGTATATAATAATATATTGTTAGTGACAGTTATATTCAAATAGCAGTGTGCTGTTTTTTTCTAACATACAAAATTAATTTTTCAATTTCGGGGGGGGGGGACACCCACATTTAAGGAAAACTTATTTTATGCAATAACAATAAATTAGTATTAATATAATTTTTTTTTGAAACAACGAATAAAAAATAGTTTTTTTAATTTATGCGATTTTCATTTTCTTACAGTTCAGTAATTCTATATGCAGTGTATGATAATGACTCTCACTTAGGGTTTGCGTATAAAAATTTTTTGATATAAATTCGAAGATCAGTTTTTGATTTGAATTTCTACCTTATGTATTTATATGTATCTAATAAATGATCTATTGAAGTCGCTGCCTGATATGTAGTCAGCCATAGATCCTTTTTACTGTACTTTTATGTTACTCTTAGAGGATAAGGTGTATCGGATTAAAGTGGTTTTCTTTCTTATTTTTAATCGGTATTCTCCTATGATGTTTTTAGTAAGTCCGTATTAGAAAAATACAGAGTTAGAACTGGTTAAAAAAAAAAATTAAAAGAAAAAACTTGATACAATAGAACAAATAAGATAATAACAGGACTGGATAAGTCTAACATCACACCAAGGGTGGTTCTTAATATACATATATATATGTGTGTGTGTGTGTGTGTGTGTGTGTGTGTGTGTGTGTGTGTGTGTGTGTGTGTGTGTGTGTGTGTGTGTGTGTGTGTGTGTGTGTTTATTTATACTCATGTCATATATAGTTTTTCTCTAGAATCCCAAGACTCGTGAAAAAAGAATGAGAACCCATCTTGTTCAGATCGTTGATAAGAATAACTGATGTCTAAGATCTGGTAGGAGATTTAACTCTGTAGAAGAAAAACAAACGGAAGGTAACTTGCTGATGCCCATCGTTCCTTTCCCGAACTATTCGTTACAGTAAAAACTATGACTCGAGTAATGGCGATACCAAAATTGTTGATAAAGAAACTAAAATTAATAACATTTGCTGAGGGAGATGATAAACGATGGAGGTGACAGGGACCTTTCAAAGGGGACGAGGTGAGGTCGTTTGGATAGGACATAAATCATAGCTCATGCGGCTCATAAATAATCATGGGCTACCACATGACACGTGTGGTCATGTAGAGTATGTATCATAAATACAAAAGCTATAGTAGTATTATAATAGATATAAGTTTTACTAACATATTTCTCATATAAGTATGTATATATGCCATTGTATAGATAAATAGGTATGCACAGATATGTGTGAACACCTACATCTACAAAAATGGATGTGTGAGTATATGTTTTTATGTATTGGTAAACATTTTGTCTTATCAACATTCAAGTAGTTCTTAAATTTGTTCTCTATTTATTTTTAGTTTCTATTCATTATTTTTATTTTATTTTCTTGATTTCTTTTATATGTTTCTTGAACGCATTGTAATTATTATATGAGCATATAATTATTATATCATCTAATTGTTATTATTATTATTTCTTTTTCTCTGTCTTCTTTTTCTTATCTATATATTTATAGATGAGAATCTAGATATTTATAGGGAGGTGCGGTAGCTCAGTGGGTAAGAAACTTGACTACCATGCTTCCGGGCCCGAGTTCACGTCCGACTGACGGCAGAAAATTTATATTCTGTCATTTCAGTTGTGGTTCGAATTCGAGGTCGGGAGACCCTCTTGGCGCACACCCAGCCTCTTAAAAAGTGGGTACCCTTAAATGGGGATAAACCTGGTTGAGCGTGGATTCTGACCAAATCACCCTTCTTTCACAACCGTTGGCAGAAACAGTACAGCCTACCTAAGTATTGAACCCAAGACCCTTCATGGGGTTGTTGTAAGTTTTTTTTTTTTTTTTTTTTTTTTTTTTTTTTTTTTTTTTTAATTCTACGTACATATATAAAATTTTATACATATATTATCTTTGGTTGAAATTGAGATAAACTTACTTGAAATTATGATAAACCAATTATTCCTGATGTAAGTGAGCCCACATTTCGTAAGAATTTTCCCTATGAATCACTTCATGTTTTTAAAATTTTTAACGAGACCACATGGCAAAGATAATGGTCGTTGAAATTTTAGCACTTGAATTATATGTAACTAACATCCACCGTCGTAGTTTCGTCCACTCTCATAAATGAAGAACTTAGATAATTTCAACTAATAATTGAAGTTTTTTTTTTTATCTATAACATTCATGTGTTTGTAGAAAACATACAAAAAAAAAAAAAAAAAAAAAAAATGTATTCATAAGACTTCCAAATGAATGATATTTTGTGTTGAGTCTCCCTAAGTTATGACATTGATTTGGTTGTTAGGGTTTCCAGTTCTGCAAAGTCCTACATATAATTGTCCTTAATCTACTTTAAAGATTTTATAAGTTTGGTCTTGCGATCTGTTAATTGCAAAAGAAAAAGAAATTTTAACTGAAAATTGTGATCTTTAGAACAGAGATAGTAGATCAGCAGAAATCATTAGAATCCCAAGAATAAATGGGATTTCTATAGCTTATTTTCTAACCGCTTAGATCCACATGTTACACCACATATGTGTCACTTTTTTAATAAAAATTGAATTCAAAATGAGTGCATTTTTACTATCAATATTAAGCTCTATATATAACACTTCGCAAGAGAGGTTATATTGCAGAATGGCGTTCGCTACCTATCGGTCGACTTTCACACTTCACTGCCCACCACATATTTATTGCTTTTTTGCTTTTGATAATTGTTAAACCTTTCCTATGAAAGATGGTGCAGTTAAAATTTAATACAGGTTGGTTTAGTAGTTTTCACGGTCAGTGGTCACAAACGAAAAATGGCTTGTCGTTTTTTATAATAGTATAGAAATAGATTTAAGTTTTCGAAAATACATCCATGGGATTTGGAAATTAAAAATACTTTTATTTTTTTTATTTTTTGAGGATTTCGTTTCATTTTGAAAAAAAAAAAATATTAGTGTTTTCCGTTCATGAATTTTGATTTCTGAGTAATGAAATTCTGCAAACCTTTTCTCATATAAAAGTTTAACGGAGATAAGATTTTTAAGGTTATATTATGGCGAACCATTCCATGTTTGTCGATTATCGAAATCTCTATTATAAGCATAATTATATTGTAATTTTGTGTGAATCCAACTCACAAAAGAAATAGCACCAAATGAGGGAGATATATAGGAAATCAAATGACACTGGTTTCACTCAAATAAAGACAAACGCATTGAAACCAGAAGTAGAATTACTGAAATATGTTACTGTAGCTCGATAGGCATCTGTACAAAATCGCGACTCTTAAATGATAACTAAATTTTGCACTTAGTGTTGAGAACTAATTTTAAGAAGTGTAAGCGAAATAGGTTGAGGTTGGACCATATCGTCGACACTATGTAAAACAACCGAATATGAAAAATCTTTTTTTTTATATTTCCTTCGTTCATGTATTCCCCAAATGTCAATTTTTATTCTAATAGCAATTCGAAGACCGGCCTAATGTTATTTTTACGAATTTTAGCAATTTACAAGTAGGCCTTTTGGATGGATCTCTGTATATCTAACAGATATTTATCCAATTTGAAAATAATGCGGAAATGTTTGAATCCTACTTAATTTTTATTTAAAATTCATGGTTGTAAATGCAAACAATGAGGACCCACCATGAAAAATTAAACCAAAATAATTTTAGGGACATTCAAACCTAATTTTAAGTTTGAATTCAGTCAAATGAACCTGGATTGCCGAGCGAGATGGGGCGAGGGTATAAGAGAGCTCGGTACTAAATGTGGGTTTGAATCCTACTCAAGCGGGTTAAAATTCATTTCTAGGCGGACCCACCAAATGAACCTTTACCTACCTAACTTGGCGTAGTTGGGAGGTAAAGTCCCGCATTGGAGTAAAAAAAAAAAAAAAAAATGGAATAAAAAAGAAGAGAATTAGTCGTGAAATAATTGATACTAGGATAAAATATTTTGAACATACAGTTGTCATATTGAGAATTTCACACCTGTACTAAGATCTTTTTGGGGTGTGAATTCGTCAGTATTGAGAAAATAGTTTATATTAAAATTAATTATATATAAATTAAAATTGGAAAAAAACTTCAGTTAATAATTACAGGGATCTTAGGGCGCAGAGAGGATACTAGATTTGCATTGTCGTGCTGTTGCGCGGTATTGTATCTAGTTTTCCCCTGAGAATTATCATGGTTTGAGGAATCGGAACAACGGTTTTTAAATATTTTCTTTTCATATTTTGTTTTTGCCAAATAAATAATAATATAAATTAGTTGCAATTCTTTATAAAAATGTATGAATTTTAAAAACTATTTTACTCTTTATTTAAGAATGGTTTAATAACATCTTATCTGAAACATGAAGCTATTTGTCGAATAGTTATGTTGCTATATAATTCTAACCAATTCTATTTTCTGTTAATAATTAATCGAAAACTGGGAGACCAGTGAGAATGTAATTCGTTTCTATTTTCTTTTATTTTTCAGTTTTTCCCATTCAAGTACCTTAAAATATGAAAATTCCTGCTGAAATGTATAAGTTAGAAACTTAATATCCCAGTCTCAATCCCCAACAATAGGTTCTCTGAAAAACGAGATAAAATCTTATAGGGTATTTTATATGTTTTAATATGGTGTATAAAAAAACTAATTGCTGATATATAAGGTTCTAGTGACATATGAAAAATATTTTCTAAACAACCATTGAACAGTTATAACATAATCTTGAACTAAAGTTATTTCTTTTTTATGTTTATTTTCCTTTGTTGCTTGGACTTTAAGAAAATGATTACTTTAGCAAAACGACAGATAAAAGTAAATCCTTTTAGGAATAACATTCTTTAAAATTTTCCAGCTTAGATATATATATATATGTATGTATTGTTGGTTTGTTGTGTGTTTTAATTTATTATTAATTAATGTTATACATTTAAAGAAGATTGAAGTTTTAGATGATAATTCTTTTTTATTTGATACTCTTTCTTTTTATGCCATTTCTATCGCGGAGGGGACTCAATCCAACGAATCCAACACTATACGAATACTAGACACATCCTATTTGCTCTAATTCTCCAGATATGATCTCGATAGAGAATCCTTAGGCATCCTCTGGATCTTCTATCGAAGGCGGTTCCATCCCCTGGTATAAGGTTCCGAGGCCGTCTTATTTTCAAACGCCTCGGAGGTCTTGAAGAAGCGGATACTTAAACCCTTGTGAGCCACATCACTAGATCACTCATAATATAATGATTTTCTGCGAACCACAGCTCTCCTCAGAACCCTCTTAAAATACATCTTTGGTGTATTTCTCTAATAATGAGACTTTATCAAACAATTTTTTATCTAGCCACAGGGGCTTAGAAAAAATAAAACGTAGGGGGTAGGTTAAATTATCTTGAAAATTATTTGGCTGTTAATCTTTAAAACTGGATTTTTAATGTATGCGTTGTGAAAATTGGCTAAGTCGTGCTTCTTAATAAGGCCTTTAAGCATCTTTTTTTTGGCAATGGTATTTTTAGAGTAATTACAGGATGTAGGAAAACGATCAAAAATTACCAACGGAAAAGTGCACAATTTTGACATCTTCACAACAACCAGGGATATTGTGCTACACTTTTCCTAGGTGTTTTTGATATTTTTAGAACAGTGTTGTGATTTTTTAATTTAATACACCTCTTTGATAATTAAATAAATAACTGAAAAAACAAAACAATAAATTCTGGAATTACTCAGTTATCAAGAAACTAGGTTATTTTATTTAGGTCTCGTTTAATCCAATAATGATACTGACGAAATTGCTAAAACTCAATCTGGCACCTGTCATGATGTAATAAATTTCTTTTATTTTTCTCATTTACATTCAAAGAAAATTCTTTTACTCTAAAAAAAAAAAAATAAATAAAAATAATAATAATAAAATAACAATAGAAATAATGAAAATCGCTTTTATTATGTATCAAAAGCAGGTATAGAGATAATTGGATTGTGCTTCACTCTGTGTTGAAAAGACAAGACAGCTCTGACCACTGTCATTACCATGTGATTGCCAGGTAATTGGAAAATTGGAAAGTCTTTTTTTTTGTCCGCAAGATAATTACATTTTGCGTTCTTTGAAAATTTACAACAATACTTATCAATTAATTTTAATTGTAATTTTTCTTCTAATTATTAAATTTGAATAGGTAAAAAGAATTTATACAAATGTGAGTACCGTTATATATTAGTAAGAAATAAATATCGACCTGAGTTTATGACTCTTCATATAATATGAGATCTGAAAACAATGGAGGAAAAAGTGTGAATATGGGCACCCTCTTTTGTTTTTTATTTAAAGCTACTTTTAAATTGGAAAATTCTAGATTTTGTCTTTTATAAACGTTTCTTAAATGCGAGAAGGCAAAACAATGATTAACGTAAATTATTTCTTGTCACAAACGACGATTTACAAAAAAAATTGGGGTGTGAATATGGGGACTCTTTCAAAAATTCACCAAAAGTAGTTTAAAACAGGATAAAACAAGACAAAGCGGTAGAAAGTTTATTTATTACAGGAAAAAAAAATTCGTCTTCCCACTCCTGGCCAGTCACTTACCCTGGGAAAATTCAAGAACTTCTCCTTGAAAGAACTTTTGTCAAGCGACTTGGTCAATTGATCGTTGTATTGTGAACCGGTATTGAAGCTAGACTCGCCTGCTTTGCGTCCGCGAGTTGTTTTTCCTTTCTCAATGTTGGGAACAGAAGATGGAAACGGAGAAATTTCACTTGAACTTTCCAGGGAAATGGGGGCCCACATTTGCACCAACTCCAGCTAAGAATGATGTCCACTATCTCAAATAATCTTAAAGCGTGCATGACTAAAAGTGTACTTTAAAAAGTAGCTTAAGATCTCTACTTTCCGAATATCGTTGTGTTGTTTAAATTTTTAAATAAACGTAAGAACATGAAAAGAAAACGATTTCACAATAACGCTACTTGAAAGAATGGTTCCAACTGCTCTCTGTTATCTTATGTTAGCAAATGACTCCATCGACAGTCCTCGCTGCTAGTCTTCAGTATCTCCCTTTGCCAGTAAGGAGGGGTGCCCATGTTTACACCAGTGCCCATTCTCAATAGTATAAAAAAAAGATCACAGTTTTTTCCAGCATTGTTTCAATTTCTCTGGCTTCAGTTCTTTCAACGATTCTTTTATTTTAACAATGCATTTTTCATATGTCAAAAGGTTTTCTAGCGTTTCATAACGTTCATATCAGGATCAACTACCATGTGTAGGATTATCAGGATTGGAGTGAGAGGCAAGTTGAGAAACTAACGGTTTTGAGTGATTATGGAGCTTACTATGAAAGGATATGTATCTGGTATGGGCTAAATCAGCAGCATATGGAACATTAAGATCTTTATGGATAAGTTTATTGGTGACAAAGTAAGGAGCATTGAGGATTTTTAAAAGGATTTTGGATTGTAAGTATTGAATACGAGATGAATTGGATGGTTAAGTGGAGCCCCAAAGTTCAACTCCGTACGTCCAAATAGGTCTAATCACAGTCATGTGTATGTCTTTTGTAATTAATTTGTCGTGTAAATGTTGAAGCAGTCTGTGAGAAAATGTGAAAATTAAATTACGCAATAAAGTAATATTACATTTTATAAATATTACACGGGAAAAAAAATTATACCTGAAGGTAAGAAAACAAAAAATAAGAGAAAAAAATTCAATGAAAAAATACAGTTGACGAAGCTAAAAAATATATCTTGTCAGAGAAATAAATGTATCTTATCTGATATAATAATATAAATTATGACAAAAAACAGTAATACAAAATTAATGCAATAGTTCAAAAAATAATACTAACAAAGTCAATATTATATTGTGAATATTCATAAGTCATTTTAAAAAATATTTTTTTTCTCAATCTGACTCTTTGATTGCATGCCTAACAAGTAGAGGAAAAGTCAGGATTAAAGCTTTTATGAGTGGAGGAATGGCGAATGTTG